>CABHPP010117621.1:1346-50014 GCA_902168425.1 Peromyscus attwateri | reverse complement strand
TTATTGATTCTTGAATGTTACTACCAACTATTAGGATATAAAGAAATGAAAGTTAGCAGTTAGACATTACAATAGAACTTGTAGTCATATTAGGTACGTTTCCAAGATTGAGCAGATATATTTTAGATAGACAGGTCATCTTCAAACCCTTCAGAGATCTACAGAATATGGCATTTAAAATGTTTTAATAACTTAGAAAATTTTTCTTTTTTGTTATGACTATGAGACATGTCGGCTCCTGGCAGTACCAATCTACTTCAGAGAGAATATGGGCATTGAAGAAACTGCATATGGAGTTAACTTTCATTGTGGCAAATGTTAGCCACTGGACAACAAAGTATCCTCGAATCTACTGCTGACAACAGGACAAAATGGACAGATGTGAAACAAAGGACTACTGATTCTTGCCAAAACAAGTGTGGTTATGGCTTTATCAAAAGGCATCTTCTGAGGCCAGGACAATATGGCACCATCCCTGAAGTGGCCTTTGCAATCCGGAAAAGGTACAGTGCCCTTTCCTTCGAAGGCAGCTGAACAGGCAGTGGGCTGATGGCTTCTGATGTGCAATGGAACAGCAGCTGAAACAGTTATTCTTGAAGAGTAACTAAGCTCACGCCTCTCAATAGCAGACTGTCATTTAATAGAGGGATGTGGAGAAGAACGGGATGCTGAGATGAAGCCACACATACACGGTCAAGAAGAATGGACAGCTGAATTAAAAAACCAACAATTTCCAGAATTTAAAATCCTGAATCAGGACATGACACTAGTGGAATTCAGGTATTTCTGGTACATGGACTGCTCTCACCCAAGGTGAGGTTGAACTGTTGAACTTGTGTACATCCTACTTCACAAATGAGTCTGTCAGATACGCTAAGCCTATAGGCTGAAGATGATGCCCCAACACTGCGGAGAAACCTCAGGTGACTGTCCAGGCGGCTGGCTGTTTCTGTCAACTCACAATTTTTTTGGAAGCTGCTCACATGCACTTCCTGTTTTTATTTTTGTTAGATAATATTATTTCCTTCTTGGGTCTCTGAGGGAGTTGAAGATTAGTTATAGTCAAAGTTTAATTAGTCATAGCTAAAGATTAATTAATTATAGTTAAAGATTAGTTAGGATAGAAAGGAATTAGGTACATTTTGGACTTACCAAAATAGGATAAGTAATGGAATTATTTTCTCTGAATTTGTCAAATACAAATGGACTAGACATTGTTTAGGTTTTCATCACTTGTATATATTGTATATAGTTATTGTACTTTTGTATATAGTTTTTCTTATATTAGTTACAACTTTCCTTTTTTTTTCTTTTTATTAAATTAGAAAGGGGAAATATAGTGGTATTCTATTTGTACTGAAATGTGATTTTATTTGTATGTTAATAAATAAAGTTGCTTAGGGGTCAGAGCTATTAGCAAGCCATAGCGAAAGCCAGGGCGGTGGTGGTGCACGCCTTTAATCCCAGCACTTGGTAAGCAGAGCTAGGTAGATCTCTGTGTGTTCAAGGATACAGCTAGCATTGGTGACACACGCCCTTGATCTCAATACCAACCATAGAAAACGTGGGAGGTCTGGACAGAGAGGCAGTGACGAGACAGCCACGTAGTTGTGTTTATAACCAATGAGAAGGAAGAACCAGAACTCTTTATAAATCAGACGCACAGGAAGTAGCTCCCCTTTCGGAGAGCTCTCTTGGCGGGAGAAGCTAGCTGGCGGAGAACGGGTAAGCTTCTGGCTCTGACCTCTTGGGCTTTCACCTTTACATTGGCTCTGTGTTTCTTATTTAATAAGGCGGTCGGTTACATCTACAATTTTTATTATGTATGAGTGTTTTGCCTGCATGTAAGTGCACTGTGTGCATGCATGCCTGGTGCCTGTGGAGGCCAGAGGAGGGTGCTAGGTCCCTCAGATTGGTTGTGAGCTACCATGTAGGTTCTGGGAATTGAACCCTCATCCTCTGCAAAACCAGCAAGTGTTCCTAACCACTGAGCATTTTCTCTGTTCTTAAAAATTAACCCTTGGAGATCTGCATTTTAGCTAGGAAAGTTTTTGCAGGGTGTGGTGGCACATGCCTTTAATGGAAGGCAGAGCCAGGTGGATCTCTGTGAGTTTGAAGCCAGCCTGGTCTACAGAGTGAGTTCTGGGACAGCCAGAGCTGTTATCCAGAAAAACACTGTCTCAAAAAACCAAAACCAAAAACAAACAAACAAAAAATTAGTTTTCTTAGAAAAGGGGTGGGGGACAACAAACGAATAAACCCAGATGCAGAATGGGTGATTTTGTGTTCCTATGTTTTGCATGGATGTTTCTTACCCTGCACTGGATTACTTATACTTCGGCAGCACTCTTCAAGTACCAAGTCCTCTAATGGCATTTCAATATAGTTATAAGAAAGTTCACCAGTTTCTGGTGATCTAGTTGGTTCACCAGGGTGGCTGCTGCTGCTGCTGCTGCTCGGGAATGCTGGGGAAGGCGCTGAAGCTGAAAGACCATAGTAAGGCTCTTGACATGATAAGGGGGTACTTCATAGGTGAGGTACAGTCAAGAACTGGGAGGGAGTTTTATTACACATTGAAAGTACACAAGAGGTGGCGGGGGGTGGGGGTGGGGGGGAGCATTCTTCAAGAGAGTCATATCCCCTAGGATTTTGATAGCCCTGTCTTATGGCAGACTTTAATACTTTAATAGAGAGGAAGATTATTCATGAGCTAAGATGGGAAGAAAGGCAGAGAATTCAGGAATTTTTCCCTTAAGATTCTTTCCTGTCTTAGTATTGATTCTTCAGATGTGTCACAGTGTCAGGTGCATGATGGGGGCAATTCACAAGACTAATTACATGGAGACGACATTATGATAAAGCAAAAGCAAAAGATAGTTAGTGGCAAGTCATCTCAGTTGGCCATGTTGGTCCCAGTTGGTTTTGGTTAGTCTTGTGTCTTTACTGTCACTGGAGTTTTTAGGGCTGAAGTCTAGGCTCAGCTGTCCATCCTAACACATTAAATAAAGAGATGAATCATGATGAAAAACAGAGAAGAGCTTCATTCAATGCAGCCACATTGGGAAGAGCTCAGATAAAAGGGTCCAGTGGTCCCAAGCCCTTCTTCAGGGTAACCATCGTGAGGTTTGGTTTGAGGCGATGAAATAGTTAAGCCGAGTTGACCAAAGTGTAGTCCCACAAAACATTATCTCAGCTCTAGTCCTGCAAAGAGGTCTGATGAATTGTTATTCTGTTGGTAGCTGTCTTCCCCTGAGCTAACCAATCTGGTTTCTACAAGACGGATTACTTCTGTTCCAGAGTAATTGTGCCCCTCTAAGGCTTGTGGGGGATTTATCCTGTGAGGATTTGCTCTTCCTGGAATCCAAAGTAACTCCAGAGGGAAAGGTTAAAGGCAACTTAAGTCTAGTGTGGTGGCCCATGCCTTTAATCCAGCACTGGGGGTGCAGAGGCAGGAGGATCTCTGTGAATTCAAGGGAAGTCTGTGTGGTCTACATAGTGAGTTCCAGGACAGCCAGGTCTATATAGAGAGACCCAGTATCAGAACAAACAAACAAACAAACCAGATGAACAGAAAAAGATGACGTATCTCTGTGCCTTCCACCCTAGTGAGGGAGACAGACACCAAGACAAGCAGAGGCGCCAGGATTTCATCTTGTGTTCAGTCACTTTGTGCGCCCAAGAGCATGGTCAGCACTTTTAGCAAAAACTGCACATAGTTGGTTCAGTACTGTTCAATCAGTTGCACGGTGCTGGGGCAACACGGCTCTGCAGTGACATCAGCCACTGGCCACCTCACGGATTCCTTTGCGTCATATGCCTACTGTCACAGTCAATCTTCAACTTGATTTTGTGGGAAATGGAAATGAAATGTGCTGCTCTTCCCTCAGAGAGAACTTTGCCTTTAAAGCGTCAAGCAGGGCTTTTAAGAATGGGCCCCATGTGCATCTTCTTTGTGTCAGGTTCGCTCTTCCTTGAGGGACCTGTCATCTCAAAGAGCCTGCATTCGGGACAGGTTCCTAACCTGGCATTTGTCTAAGGTCAAAGCATGTGTGCAAGTGCAAGGTTACATCCTGTTCTCAAGTGTAATTGCACTTTGCTTATCAATTGTACTATTTTTAAGTTTTTGTTTGTGGGCCAAACTCTCACCCACAGTGAAGTTGTATTAGCAACAAAAACCCAGTAGATGTCGGTCAGTGATGGCGCACACCTTTAATCCCAGCACTAGGGATGCAGAGGCAGGTGGATCTCTGAGTTTGAGGCCAGCCTGATCCACAGCAAGTTCAAGGACAGTCAAGGCTACATAGAAAAACCCTGTCTCAAAAAAAAAAAAAACCCAAAACAAAACAAAACAAAAAACCCAAACCAACCAACCAACCAACCAAACCCAGAAAAAGACAAAAAACACACACACAAAAACTATTTTTTAGTTTGGTTGTGTGTGTTTCATGTATATTTTCACACACGAATATGCAGAGGCCAGAAGAGGGCGTTGGAGACCCTGGAGCTGTAGTCACATGCAGTTACGAACGAGCTGCCTGATGTAGGTATTGATGTAATGGAGTTTCTGACACCCCCCACCCCCCCACCCCGAGTAAAGAGCATAGACTAAATCCAACTATCATTAAAATATTTATTGATTAGCTGGTAACAGCACAGCAGCCTTAAAGCCAAATCTCAGGTATGTCCTGAAGGAGAGGTATGGGGAAAGGTTTTTAAAGGGGAAAACCACAATTTCAATGTCTACACAAGCAAGCAACAATTAGTCTTTTCATAAGCAACAACTGGTCTTTTCTGCCAAGTTAAATGGTTAGAGCAACTCAAAACAATCTTTGGGTATCTGTGTAAGCAAGTTACAGAAGCCAAAAAAAGCAGTTAGTCATACCGTAACAAGTAGATGGTTATGGCTATACATTTCAGTGTGGGGGTCACTGAGTCGGGGTTCCTGGGAACTTATCTTCCAGGAACTGGAGTCAGAGACAAACTGCTAGTGGGTACCAAGATGGATGCCTGGCAAAATGGAGTTTCTTTATCCACCACACAAGGAACCAAACTCAGGTCCACTGGGAGAGCAGGAAGTGCTTTTAACTGCTAAGCCATCTCTCAGACTCTCAGCCTTTTTATGTACCTCTTGATGGTATCAGTAGGGTTTAGGGTTATTTATGGAGTAAAGAAGCCTGGGAGTCTGAGGCATGGAGGAAGATGAGGGGAGGGAAGGAAGGGAAACCAATTTGTGGTCTGAGTGTAATCAGATGTTACAAGGCTCCACAGAACACATGTCTAGTAAACCAGCAAACGGGTACTGGCACTCTAGGGGTGAAATTTATAATCCTATGTTTTCAAAAATGCCACGTGAAGGTCAGAGGACAACTTGCCAGAGTCAGTTTTGTCCTTCTGACGATGGAGCAAAATTTAGGGTCAGGGCCCCCAGAAATGAACAGTGTTCTTCTCATCCTTGGCCAGAAACAGAACTGTCTTTGGTTTTGTCTTATCTGCAGGTCAGGAGTCAGGGAAGGGAGCTCTGATCTTACAGCCCCTCAAGTGAACACCCTTACTTTGAGGCTATATGTGAGGGTGTGATGGAAACTCCAGCCACCAACCCCTTCCGGTGAATGCTTTGTATGGGGAATTTTCATGGTAGAAATGGGTTATATTTATCCCCCAGTTTCAGCTCATTTCCTAAGTAGTTCTAGGATCTCAACTCTTGAGTGAGGAATGTTACAGTAGTCTTGGGGACCACTGAAGACAGATGTCAGGGCTCTACTGAGGCCCATTAAAGAAAAGCTATTTCCTCCTGGTCAAAAAAGAAAGAAAGAAAGAAAGAAAGAAAGAAAGAAAGAAAGAAAGGAAGGAAGGAAGGAAGGAAGGAAGGAAGGAAGAAATAAATAAATAAATAAATAAATAAATAAATAAATCTCAGGTCTTGGTTGGTGCCCTCAAGATTAAAACATCAAATACCTTTGTCTCCTCAAGAGTTACTTTAGCTGAGTCTGTCAATCACCTGGCCAAGAGACCACTCCTTGACTGATTCACCCAAAGCCATTCTAAGGAGAGGGGAGATATAATTTTCCTCTTAATGAGAGAATTTCTTGTTTTCCCCAGAAAATCTACCCTTGGTACTATGATTATAGCGTTTCCAACATGTGACATTGTGGAGCCTTCTCCTTTTTCTTTTTAAAAAGAGATTTATTTTTATTTTTCTGTATGTGTGCATGCACATGCGTGAGTGCCCACAGAGGCCAGAAGAGGATGTCAGATCTCTGGGAGTTACAGGTGCCTGTGAGGCACCCAACATGGGTGCTGGGAGCTGAACTCAGGTCATCTGCAAGAGCAGCAGGCACTCTTAAACTGTTGAGCCATCACCCCAGCCTCCTGCTTTTCTAACTACTCAGCAAAGGAGAAGAACCTTTTTTCTCTTTTCTCTTCTTTGTGTCTGTTTTTTTTTTTTTTAAATGATTTTATTTATTTATTTATTATGTATACAGCATGTATGACTGCAGGCCAGAAGAGGGCACCAGATCTCATTACAGATGGTTGTGAGCCACCATATGGTTGCTGGGAATTGAACTCAGGACCTCTGGAAGAGCAGTCAGTGCTCTTAACCTCTGAGCCATCTCTCCAGCCCCGTGTCTGTTTTTTTTTTTATGAGACTAAGGCTCCCTTTCCTGAGCTTTGGGCTTGCTCACTCTTTTGTTTGGGTTCACTCACTCCTAGCTCCTTTGTTCACCACAGGGTACTACAAATGGCACAGCTTTCTCTCCTCCTTTTCTGCCTCTTCCTCCTCTAGACAGCCGCTAAGATTCATAATTTGTCTGCCTTTGTGTTTTTCTCTCAAATTCCAATAAAACTATTCTTAAGAGTCCCTCTGAGTCCTTTCATAAAATCTTTTACAAATGCTACTGGAAATCCAAAAGAGGAAACCCCAATTTCCCTGGTAACACTTCTATCACACCATCTGGGTTCTGAGGTGTGAAACTCAGGTTCTTGGGCTTGGCATCAATCGCCGCTGTCCACTGAGCTGTCTTATCGGGCCTGAAGGTCATTCTTTAGACACGTGTGCAGACCCAAAGGAAAGGCCAGTGGTTTTTGCCAGTTTAAAGCAGATAAAGCTATCTACAAACCTCTCCCAAACAGCCAATCCGTGCCAGTTTGGCAGTACAGCAGTGCTATGCGTAGCGTAACGTGGCTAGCACGTGCATTAGTTACTTTTCCCTTTGCCTAAGCAGCTTCTGAAGCCAACAAGGAAGGGAGTGGCTGGCAGCTGGTGAGCTGGAGGCTGGTTCAGGATGTTTCAAGAGAAGGGACAATACTCTGCTTTTATATTTCTGGAGGGAGGGGAGAGCAGTTCAGGCCTCTTCTAAGACAAACAAATGTACTCAGTTCATTGTGGTTACTCAGGTGGTTTGAAGGAGAAATGCCCCCATAGGCTCAGGCATTTTGAGCACTTGGTTCTCAGTTGTTGGTGCTCTTTGGGGGAGGTTCCGGAAGTGCAGCCCTGCTGGAGGAAGTGTGTCACAATGGGTGGGCTTTGAGAGTGTAGAGCTTCTAGTTCACTCACTCCCGCTTTGCGCTTTGCGCTTTGCGGATGCAGTAAAAGATATGATGCTCAGCTTCCTGTTCATGCTGCCATGCCTGGCGCTTGCTGCTACGCTTTCCTGGCTTGATGGGCTCATCTCTCTGGAACCAAATGCCAAAATTAACCCCTCCCTTAAGTTGCTTTTGGCCACAGTGTTTGATCACGGCAACATAAAAGTAACCAAAACAGTTGAAAATACATTATTGTTTATAAACATGTGAGTTGGGGAGTGGGGCAAAGCAACCCTTCCTCACACCTTGTTACCTGGTCACAAAGCAGAGGCCTGACTCGGGCACACTGACTAGATTGATATGTTTGTCCCAAATGATGAACTAGTGAGGAAACTGACGGTAACTTGGGAAAAAGCCTTAATTCCAGCTGGGAAACAGGCCTGAGGGCTGTCTTTTGGGTATTGGTAGCAACCTTGAGGTTTGTAAATGGGGAGAGAACAAGAGCAAAAGTGGACGTGGTTTTCTTAGCTCTGAGTCAGGGGATCAAGGCAGCCACTGGTCCTGGTGAGGAGGATAGCCATTAGGCTGAGGAAATTTCTTCTGCTTAGGGACAGTCTCAGTTTGCTTCATATTTGCATGTGATCGCAGAATCCAAGCTGAACTGGGAGGAAGAGCAATTCAGAAATAAAACAAAACCAAACCCACCGATGCAGACAAATGAAGCACTACCACCGGTGGTTTCCCGCCCTTGCAGGGACCTCCACTCAGGGAAAGCTGGACCCTCGACGACACTGCAGAAAAGAATTTCAAGATGAGCCAAATGATGTGAAGTTAGTGAGTTTATGAAGTATTTAGGAAGTTGGAGAGATGACCCAGGATTCAGAGCGTTTGCCGTGCTTGCAAAGGACCTAGGTTTATTTCCAGGCACCAGCATCAGTTGGCTCACAACCACCATTAACTGCAGTTCCTGATAATCTGATGGCCCCTTCTGGGATCTGCAGACACCTGCACACATGTGGTACGCACACAGACTAGCAGACATTCACACACACACACACACACACACACACACACACACACACATAAATAAAAATAAAATAAAATATTTAAAAGTATTCAAACGAAGTTATAAAATAAAAGACTAGTATACATGATCAGGTCATGGGTGTGGGCTTGGACAGAGAGATGGAGAGAGACAGAAAGAGTGTCATGTTTAGATGTCTTTACAATGGCCATATGTTAATATATAATCCCATGTCTTTCTAAGTTACCTTAGTCAAAGGATGTATTTTATAAGAAGGTTCAATAAAGCAAAGCTTAAACTTAAGTAAAATTTAAAAGCTAAGTAAAAATGTATGAGCTGGTTTACTTGTTTTTTATCTTAAAGAATTTCCTTTTGACTCTTTTGGATTTAGGGTTGAAAGAGGAGTGATAGTATGTTAAAACACATGATCACAAATGTTCTGCTCTGCAGGAAGCATAGTTCACCACTTCCTGCTTTTTAACTTTTTAATGGTTTATTTATTTTTATTTTATGTCCATTCACGTTTTGCCTGCATGTATCTGTATGAGGGTGTCAGATCCCCTGGAACTTAAATTATAGACAGTTGTGAGCTGCCATGTGGGTGCTGGGAATTGAACCCAAGACCTGTGGAAGAGTAGCCAGTGCTCTTAACTACTGAGCCATCTCTCCAGCTCCCTGCTTTTTAAGTTTAATAGTTTGCTGCTTTATTTTTATTATTTATGTATTTTTACTTATTTATTGTGTATGCTTGCACTTCAGAGTGCATGTGGAAGTCAGAGGACAATTCAGAGGAGTGGGTTCTCACTTTCCACTACGTCGGTCCTGGCAGTGGAACTCAGGTTGTCAGGCTTGGCAGCAAGTGCCTTTGCCCACTGAGCCATCCTGCCAGTCTCCAGTAAGCCAATGTGTTAGTTACCTTTTTGTTGCTGTGATAAAACATCATGATCAATGTAAGTTGTAGAAGGAAGGGTTTATTTGTGCTTGTGGTTCCAGAAGGACAAGTGCTATAAACAGCAGGCATGATGACTGGAATTGGATACTGAAAGCTCACAACTTGAACTGCAAGCAGGAAGCTGACAGAGCAAATTGCAAAGGAGAGGCCTAAGCTCTCAAAGCCCACCCCCAGTGACACACTCCCTCCAGTAAGGCTGCACCATCTAAACCTACTCACAAAGTATTCAAATGACGGAGACTGTGTGGACATTCTCATTCAAACCACCACAGCAAATAACACAGACAAGTAACTGAAAGGCACGGAAAGATCTATTCAATATGGTCACGCTGGGAAGAGGGGCTAAGATGTCAAATGAACACCCCCTACCCCAAACACACACCACATCCATCCTCAGGCCCTGACAGGAGGCTTAAGTGGAAGGCGAACAGTATAGGTAGCTGAGCAGTCCTGGTCAAGTTCTGGTCCTGCCCATCAGTGATCCATCATGGTCTTTTTACTTCTCTTGTGACCCTAAAACATTGGTCTTTACTGCTAATGACTAGGAGGGATCCCTGAACTGACTTAAACAGCTGCCCAGTTTTCCCCTTGGGGGAGCCTGCATCTAGGTACTCCTTGTCAAGTTATTCCTCTTGTTTTCAAGGCTCTTTGTTAATGTACTGTTTAAACTGGCTGCTTATCACTGAGTTTCGAGGGAACTGTTGCGTAGTTAGCTAGATATCAGCAGGCTTGGAGGACAGAGGGGCTGGACTCCACCCTCATAATCAATAGCCTGGAAAGTCATTATAGGTAACTATTAAAGCCTGGTTTCTGGAAACCTAAACCTTACAAGACTCCTGTATGGCAGGAAGCATTGTGATGGAGAACACATGTGGGTGTTGCCTCTAATGCAAGAGTGAAATCCAACAGGACTGACAGCTGTCTGGGTAGCACAGAGTTGCACAGGAAAGCTGCCTGTTCCAAAGACTTTAGAAATAGTGTAAAATCTGCCAGAAACGTAGAATGGTGTAACGGTCACCTTGGTCTTTGTCCATCTCACCCCCAGGGTGTGTGCTTTTCTCCAATCTGCAGTGGACTCTGCCACACTGTGCTGTGTGTCTTGAGTCACTTGAGTGGAGATTGCTGGATGGAGACCCTTGGGAGGCCAGAGTGAGATCCCAATGAGGTCTTTTGTGTTTCTGCTTAGTTACTGATTCTCTTCATCTTCTGGTAAGGCATAAACTCCCTTTCCTTGTCTAAGAAACATTTTTTTCCCTATCAAAGGTAGTTAGCTCAACAAGGGCCCATATTGCCTTAATCACCCCCTTCCTCTTCTTTCCAATTACCAGTCTTGTAAGATTATGAAGTCATTCTCCCACCAATGGGAAGAGACACAGTCACCACCTGCATTCAGGATAAAAGACAGAGTCTGTCTTAGTTAATTTCTATGGCCATGACAAAAACACCATGACCAAGGCAACTTACCGAGCATTTAAAGGGGGCTTATGGTTTCAGAGGATCCATGACCACCATGGTGTGGAGCCTTGCAGCAGGCAGGCATGGTGCTGGGACAGTAGTGAGAACTCACATCTTGATCCACAAGCGGGCACCAGAGAAAGACTCAGAGTGTCATGGACTTTTGAAACCTGGTAGCCCATGCCCAGCAACACACTTCCTCCAACAAGGACATACCTTCTAATCCTCCCTAAACTTTACCCCACATGGGAACCAAGTATTCAAATACATGAGACTATGGAGGCCATTCTCATTCAAACCACCTCAGAGGCCATCTTGGCCATGCATACTTGCTGGCTGGTTTTGGGTTCTGTCTCACCCTTTTGACAAAAAGAAGTTGCTTTGCCGAGTTGCTTTCACTTTGTCTGTGAGTTCCTTTATGACACAAGCTTATTCTTTTCCCACACTTGAGTTGAAACCACAGACAGTTACAAATTCTCTCTGGTGTACACTTCTGCTCCGTGTTGCACCGTCTCCCTCACTTTCCTGCCTTGGTGATTGTGTGCCTCAGATCATTTGCTTCAGCGCCACTTGACTTTGGTCATGTGCTACATCTATACTAAATCTGGTACCCTTTTCTTTTCTTTCTTTCCTTTTATTTCTTTTGGGTTTTTGAGACAGGGTTTCTCTGTGTAGCCCTGGTTGTCCTGGAACTCACTCTGTAGACCAGGCTGGCTTCGAACTCAGAGAGATCCACCTGCCCCTGCCTCCCAAGTGCTGGGATTAAAGATGTGCACCACCACCAGGCTTTGTTACCTTTTTCTAAAGGAAGGTGGCTACACTAATGTTCTTTCTTGAGTCTCTATTGCCATGTGATGGACTTGGTATAGTTCCTGTACTGTATTGAATGGTGTCTCAGTTTCTTTTGCTGTTGCTTTGATAACACACCCTGGCAAAAGCAACTTAGTATTTGTTTTGGCTCATGGTTGTAGGGTACAGTCTATATTGGTAGAGAAGTCCTGGATGTAGGAACTTGAGGTAGCTGGTCACATGGCATCAGCACTCAGAAAGCAGGGAACAATGGATGCTCCTGACCAGCTAGCTTCCTCCTTTTATGAAGTTCAGGACCCAACCCTAGTGTACAGTTCTGCTTTAGAGTGGGTCTTCCCAAGAAGGGTATGGTGGCACATGACTTTAATCCCAGCACTTAGGAGGCAGAGACAGATGGATATCTGTGATTTCCGGGCCAACCTGGTCAGCATAGTGAATACAAGACAGCCAGGACTACATAAAAAGACTCTGTCTCAAAACAAACAAATAAACAAAAACATAAGTTGGTTTTCCTGCCTCAAGTAAACCAATCAGAATAAACCCTCACAAACAAGGCCAAGCTAAATTTGTCATAATACCTCACAGATGTGCCTGAGGCTGTTCTCCTAGATGGTTCCAGAGCCTGGTAAGTTGACAACACTAACATCACAAGGAGGTAATACCAGATCTCACAAGGCAGGGGTCCCTCTGTTTTTTTGAGGTACTTATTTTGTACAAAGTACTAATTGTGTACTCAAAGACAAAAAACTAACCAACACACCAGGCAAGAGAACTCTAGAATTGGGCAGGACCGATCAAGTCTGGTTCTCAGGTTGAGTTTGAAAATGATGCCACCAAATGAGGTAACTACAGAATTGGGAGGGAATACTACACATGATTGACAGGAATCTCATGCTGGGAGAGGGAAAAGGCTGAGAGCCTGGTGCTGTGTCCAGAGAGAGAATGGGTCTCCCAGGAAGTAAGTTTCAGCCAATTCTGATAGCTTATTGGACCACCTTTGCTGGAGACTGGAGCCAAGACAATGGCTCAGTGATGGCCTGAATCAATGATAACACCTCCCATAAACCCTTGGGAAAGTCAACACAAAAGTGACTTTAAATACTTGCTTAAATGAGCAAATAAGTGGAAAACACTGCCTTGCTGCCTGTGTTTGGTTCTGACCAGCCTCCTCTCTCTTCTTCTACTCAAGATGAAAAGTCATTCTTATGCTGGGCATGGTGGCTCATTCCTTTAATCACAGCACTTGGGAGGCAGAGGCAGGTGAATCTCTGATCTTGAAGCCAGCCTGGTCTATATAATGAGTTCCAGTCCAGCCAGGGTTACATAGTGAGACCCTGTCTAAGACAAACAATCAATAAATCTAGTAAAGCCATTGTGATCTGAGCCCACAATGTACCCAATATAGTAAATAAAGCAATTTCTGGGTCTGTGGAATCCTACCCACTTCCAGTACTCTGGGCTTGCATTGTGGGATCTCTCCAGGGGAATGATTGGAATCAATTACAACAGAACAGTAATCCAGTTGGAGATACTTGCCAATGACCTAATAAGTCAATTGAAAATCAAGGGGGACAAGGAAAGTTTGACAAAGGTGGAGACAGACACGGCCTGTGAGACTTTCCTTTCCAGTGTGCCTTTCCCAACCATCAGAGGAAAATATCATGTAAGGGTGCATACTCTCAAATCCTGAATGACTATGGGTAGGTAGTAGATGGGTAGATGATTCTAAAAAAGGACCATGTGTTCTCTAGTCTGGTCCAACTCAGGGCCTAAAAACAAATTCTTAGGAACCGTTTTGATTGAAAGCGACTTAAGAAATAAGACATACAGAACAAGAAATGGTGGTGATCAGCTAACTGACTTCAGGTGCTTCCTCACTAGGGGACTTTTGTTTTCTCTTTTTGATGGTGGGTCCACCCTCAGATGATCTTACGATAACGTATTTCCGTGTCCGTGTCCCTTGGTTACCCTTCTAATCCTCAAAATCAATGAGTGGAACCCTACAACCCCTGAGGCAGAGAAAGACTGATATTAAGGAAGCATGTCAACAGCACTGTCACTCTGTCACCCAGTGTCATAGAATCTGTCCTGTGAATGACAGCTGTCATCTTCATCAGAGCAGCTAGGACTCTTGCAAGAGTCTCCTAATATCGGGCTTGTTGATGGTGATGTTCCTGCATAGAAAGAAGGGGTGGGATCCTTACCTGAGATTCTGGCCACCCCCTCCTACACCATAGCCAGCTGTATGCAATTCTGCTGTAGGAGCATGCGGCATCTGTTATATGGCAGTTTCCTTTAATTGAACAATTCTCCTGGCAGGGAGTGAGAAGCTCAGGAGATAAACAAGGTCACGTGTCTGGGAAATGGAAATGGAAGATTCTGGAAGGCTCCTCCCCATCTTTATAAAAGGAGTAAGCAGCTGTTGGAGGAGGCTATCTGACCAGCCAATCCACAGAGAGAGGACCTTCTCTGACTGGAGAGCTGCCTGTGAGCTGTGCAGAGAGCACCAGGGCTGCAGCCTTCTTGAGCTGTCACCATGTCGGGTGGGCTTTGGGTGGTGCAGCTGCTCTGGAGTCTCCCCTGCTCCTGTAAGAACCCCTCACCCACACTCCTGTTAGGAACCCCAGTAAAAAAGGCTTACTCACCATGGCTTGCTCATCCTGCTTTCTTATACAACACAGGGCCACATAACTAGGGATGGCATTGCCTGTAGTGGGCAGAGCCCTCCTATGTCAATCACTGATTAAGAAAATGCCCTACAGCCTTGCCTACAGGCAGTCTGATGGAGGCATCTTCTCAAATGAGGTTCCCTCTTCCCTGATGACTCCAGCTTTTGTCACATTGACCAAAACTAACCAGGGACATCCCCGAAAGAAAAGAGTTCTGTTTTGTTTGTTTGTTTTTCATAAAAGGGTTTCTCTGTGTAACAGCTCTGGCTGTCCTGGAACTTACTGTGTAGACCAGGCTGGCTTCAAACTCACAGAGATCCTCCTGCCCCTGCCTCCCAAATGCTGGGATTAAAGGTGTGCGCCACCACTGCCCAGCAGATAATAGTTCTTATATGGCAGTTTCCTTCAAATTGAAACATTTGGAGGGGGAGGCTCCTGAGACTCAGAATAAAAAGGGGGCCTTCCCAGGGTTACAGAAGCAGAAAATAACAGCTGGGGAAGGGGACCCTGAGCAGCTGAGCTGCCAGGAAGAGATTCTAGAACCTGACAACTGCCTTCAAGCTATGCAGAGAGCAGCAGGGTTGCGGACTTTGCCTGTGTTGGGGTGACTTTTCAGTGATGCAGCTGCTTTTGAGTCTTCTCTGTTCCTTTGTAACCCCTCAGCCACATTCCTGTTGGTAAGCCCAACTAAAAACTTGGTTCATGAAGTTGGACTTGGGTGCAACTGTTACTTTGGTCTGACATGGGTTCCATGTCTAGGGTGAGTTGATTTATTTGGCTTATAGATTGTAGTCCACAGTCAAGAGAAGCCGAAGAAGGAATGTAGCTGCGAGCTGAAGCAGTGACCATAGAAGAATGCTTCTTGCTGGCTTGTTTCTGCTGGCTTGCCCAGCCACGTTTCTAATATTTCCCAGGCCCACCTGCCTAAGGACGACACCATCCACAGCAGGCTGGGTCCTCCCACATCAATCAGCAGGCAAGACATGCCCCTCAGACATGCCCACGGGCCAGTCAATGAAGATGCTTCCTCAGTTGAGGTTCCCTCTTCCCAGGTGTGTCTAGGTCTGTATGAAGTTGACAAAACTTACTATGACAAACCTGCAAAACTAAAAGCTAATTTGGTACCTTTTTGGAATGTCTGGGTTGTGCTGGATTGGGGTTTTAAAATTTAGTCTCAGTCCTAGCTAGAGCAATAAGACAGCAAAGCAGATCAAGGGAATACAAATTGGAAAGGGAGAAGTCAAATTTTCACTATTTGCAGATGACCCCAAAAATTCTATCAGGAAACTCCTATAGCGGATAAAAACCTTCAATAATGTGGCAGGATACAAGATTAACTTAAAAAAAATCAGTAGCTCTCCTATATACAAATGATAAACGGGCTGAGAAAGAAAACAGAGAAACATACCCTTTGTAATAGCCACAAATAATATAAAATACCTTGAGGTAACTCTAACTAAGCAAGTGAAAGACTTATGTGACAAGAACTGTAAGTCTCTGAAGAAAGAAATTGAAGAAGATATCAGAAAAATGGAAAGACCTACCATGCTCATGGATAGGTAGGATTAACATAGTAAAAATGGCCATCATACCAAAACTAATCTCCTGATTTAATGCAATCCCCATCAAAATCCCAACACAATTCTTCACAGACCTGGAAAGAACAATACTCAACTTCATATGGAAAAACAAAACAAAACAAAACAAAACAAAACAAAAACCCAGGATAGCTAAATCAACCCTGTACAATAAAGCAACCTCTGGAGGCATCACCATCCCTGACCTCAAGCTTTACTATAGAGCTATAGTGATAAAAACAACTTGGTATTGGCATAAAAACTGACATGTAGACCAATGGAATCAAATTGAAGACCCTGACATTAATCCACACACATATGAATGCCTGATTTTTGACAAAGAAGCCAAAACTATACAATGGAAAAAAGAAAGCATCTTCAACAAATGGTGCTGGCATAACTGGATGTCAACATGTAGAGGATTACAAATAGATCCATATCTATCTCCATGCATAAAACTCAAGTCCAAGTGGATCAATGACCTCAACATAAATCCAGTTACACTGAACCTGAAAGAAGAGAAAGTAGGAAGTAGTCTTGAATGCATTGGCACAGGAGACTACTTCCTAAATATAACACCAGTAGCACAGACACTGAGAGCAACAATTAATAAATGGAACCTCCTGAAACTGAGGAGCTTCTGTAAGCCAAAGGACATGGTAAATAAGACAAAATGACAGCTCACAGAATGGGAAAAGATCTTTACCAACCCCACATCTGACAGAGGGCTGATCTCCAAAATATAAAGAATTCAAGAAACTAGACATCAAAACACTGAACAATCCAATTAAAAAGTGGGCTCCAGAGCTAAACAGAGAATTCTCAACAGAAGAATCTCAAATGGATGAAAGACATTTAAGGAATTGCTTAACATTCTTTGTCATCAGGGAAATGCAAATCATACCTTCTTATACCTGTCAGAATGGCTAAGATCATAAACACTGATAACAGCTTATGTTGGAGAGGATGCAGAGCAAGGGGAACACTCTTCCACTGTTGGTGGGAGTACGAACTTGTACAGCCACTTTGGAAATTAGTATGGTGGCTTCTCAGAAAATTGGGAATCAATCCTCAAGACCCAGCTATACTACTCTTGGGAATATACCCAAGGAATGCTCAATCACACCACAAGGACACATGCTCAACTATGTTCATAGCAGCGTGATGCATATACACAATGGAGTACTACTCAGCAGTAAAAAACAATGACATCATAAAATTTGCAGGCAAATGGATGGAACTAGAAACTACCACCAGTAGGATAAACAGGAGCCTTTATTCAGTACTGATGGAATCAGATGCAGAGATCTACAGCCAAGCACCAGGCTGAGCTCCCGGAGTTCAGTGGAAGAGAGGGAAGAGGGATTCTATTATGGTGATATTTTATTTGTGCTGAAATGTGATTTTATTTGTATGTAAATAAATAAAGTTGCCTGGGGATCAGAGCTAAGAGCAAGCCATTAAGCAGAAGTCTGGTAGTGGTAGCACACGCGCTTAATCTGATCACATGGCAGGCAGAATCTCTGTGCGTTCAAGGACACAGCCAGCATGGTGACACACGCCTTTAATCTCAGTACCAACCATAGAGAACTGGAGGTCTGTATAGACAGGCAGTGACGAGGAAGTCATGTGGTTGGGTTTAGAGCCAATGAAAAGGCAGAACAGAAAGTCAATAAAAAGACAGGACATAGGAAGAAGGTCTCTCAGGGGAAGGACAGCAGTGAGTGGTAAGATAAGTTGGTCTTAGCTTTTGGCTACTGCTCGATCTCTGAGCTTTTAACTCTTTATTTGGCTCTGTGTTTCTTATTTAATAAGACCCTTAGAATTACATCTACATTCTATGAGTACCCTTGATGAGCATCAAGATCATGATGGGGAAACCTACAGAGACAACCAAACCAAACTAGTGGAAATTCATGAACTTTAGACCAACAGCTGTGGAGTCTCCATGGGACTAGACTAGGCCCTCTGCATAAGTGAGACAGCTGTGTAGCTTGATCTGCTTAAGGGACCTCCTGGCAGTAGGATCATAATCCATCCCTGGTGCATGAGCTGGCTTTTTGGAGCTCACTATCTATGTGATATGTCCTACTATCTTTGGTGGGACAGCTTGCACAGCCTTGATGCAGGGAGAGGGACTTGGACCTGCCTCTACTGAATGTACCAGGCTCTGCTGACTCCATACCTTGTTGGAGAAGGGACTAAGGGGGTGGGTTGCAGGGGAAGGCTGAGGGGTGGGAGGAGGGAAGAGAGGGAAAAAAAGTTTGGTCTCCGGGCTGGAGACATGCCTCAGTCGTTAAGGTCATTTGTTATTCCTGCAGAAGACCCACGATTTAGTTCCCAGGACTCACATGGAGGCTTACAACAATCTGTAACTGGTTCTAGGGGATGCCTCTTCTTATCTCTGTGGGCACTGGCTTGTGTGCAGTGCACAGATAGACATGTGAGCAAAACACCCATATACACAAAATGAATACAAAGTTTTTTTTAAAGATTTATAAAAAATTAAAATTTGGTCACACTGCTGAGCTACTTTATGAGGCCACACCCTCCCATCCATCTCCTCACTTAAACCCCTTCTCTCCATCATTCCTCCTTTCTCCTTCATATACCCGTGTTCTCCTAGTCCCTTACTCAATAGCTCCCCCTCCCCCAACACATCACTTTATCTAGAGTGTTACAGTGGAAAAAGTGAATCAGTCTTTACCCTGACTCTGAGTACACTGCTCTGGCCCTTTGTGCTCATGCTGTTATGAGAGAAGAGAGAAGACTCTTGATAGAAAAGGTTCTCCCCAGTTAAATATGAACCTGGAGTTTGTGCCTTCAGATACTGTCTAGCACTCACACAGGTGGTGGTGACATACATAAGGGACACCAGCAAAGCAATTCCATTATTATGCAGTGTGTGAGGGTGGTGGTGGTGGTGGTGCAGACTGCGCTCCAGGGGCCAGCAGAGATGGCTGGGATGCCACAGAGAAGGATGGGGTCATCCAACACATGGATACAGATGAATAAAAACGGCTGTTGGTTCAAGAGGAACATAAAAGTCTGTTGCCCCAAGCTAATGGAAGGTTATTAAGGGATTTCATGACTCATGTCACCTGTAAGAGAAGCATTCGCTACTCTGGTCTTTCATGGCTTTGGGAGAAAAGGATTAAAATCTATAATCCCAGAAGTTTGCAGGGCATGCCCCTGCATCTCTGTAGTAACCCAAGAGGTGGGGCCAACCATCACCTTAATCACCCAGCACAAAGAGGCAGACAGTCCCAGAAGACTGGCAATTAGATTTTACCCACTACCACCCTGTAGAGACTATAATACCCACTGGTGCTTGCTGACACTTTCTCAGGGTGCACTGAGGCCTAGCCTACCTAGACCAAAAGATTCAAGAAGTTGTCAAGACCTCTTTGAAAGAAGTTATTCCCCACTGCGGATTCCCCAAATCACTCCAATGTGACAACGGGCTTCCCTTTATCTGTAAAATAACCCAAGAGATCTCACAGGCCTTGGGCATAAACTACTATCAGTACATTACTTACTCTTTCAGAAATGTAGACTGGGCAAAGTTACCTGTTAGGATCTCACTGGCAAAAATATGCCCAGAAGCCCCAGAAATGTGGTTGTTAGCTTCCTAATGCTTTATTAAAAAGTAGAATCAGGCTGGACATGGTGGCACATGCCTTTAATCCCAGCACTTAGCAGGCAAGATGCAGGTGGGTCTTTGTGAGTTTGGCAGTAGCTGCCCAGTCTACATAGTGAGTTCCAGGCCAGCTAAGGCTACACAATGAGACTCTGCCCAAAAGGACAACAAAACTCTTAGATTACAATCGTAAGGCACTTTCAGCTCATGATAATAAATCTTGTGAGCCACAAGGACAGCCAAGAAACTTTGTGTTATTGAAATTCTGGGGGGAGGGGATCCCCATCAGATCAGTTCCTTCTGAGTTGGAAGGACCCTTTCCAGATCATCTTGAGTCCACCCATGGTAGTAAAGCTATAGGGCCAACCCTTGTAGAGCCAAGCCTCCAAAAGGAAACCTGATCCTTTAGGTCTCCAAAGTTTCACATCATCCTGAACATCTGTATCCAAGAACCATTAAAATACTCAAAACTTCTGTAAGAACATGTTTGATTATAAGTCTATCAGTCACAGCCTTGCTTTTTGCTTTAAGTGATGGCTTGGTGAGGTTCCTTCCAGGTACTCTGAGTGCAACTGTACATACCCACTGACTACAACTTCTCATTGTTTCCTTCTATTCCACCCCAAGAGTTTCTTTTTTCAGAATTGTCCTTTGAGTGTTCACATGTGTGTACATGCACTCACCCATGTGTAAGCATGTGTGTGTGTGTGTGTGTGTGTGTGTGTGTGTGTGTGCGCGCGCGCGCGCGCGCACATGGGCTCATGAGTACAGGTGCTTGAGGAGATCAGAGATGTCAGATCCCCTGTAGCTGGAGTTATAGGCGGTTGTGAGCTATCAAGCATGGGTGCTGGGAGCTGAACTCAGGTCCTCCGGAAGACTGCCATCTCCCCAGGCCTGTGCTAGTCAGTTTTTGTCAACTTGACACGAACTAGAGTCACCTGGGAAGACAGAACCTCATTGAGGAATTGCCTCCATCAGACTGCAACGTTTTCTTGGTTGCTAATTGATGTGGGAAGGCCCAGCCCACGGTGGGCAGTGCCACCCCTGGGTATGTGGTCCTAGGCTGTATAAGAAAACAGATGAGTGAGCCATGGTGAGCAAGTGTTCCTGCCTCCTGGCTCCTGCTTGAATTCCCACCCTGGCTTCCCTTGATGATGACTCTAACCTGGAAGACGTCATGAACCCTTCCCGCCCTGGCTTCCCTTGATGATGACTCTAGCCTGGAAGACGTCATGAACCCTTCCTGCCCTGGCTTCCCTTGATAATGACTCTAGCCTGGAAGACGTCATGAACCCTTCCTGTCCTGGCTTCCCTTGTTGATGACTCTAACCTGTAAGACGTCATGAACCCTTCCTCCCTGAGCTAGTTCTGTCCTGGTTTTACCACAGCAACAGAAAGCAAACTAGAACAAGCCCAGTTCACCTTTAAAATAATTAAACTTCTTCTGGTTATCCACACCACCAAATGGTCAGCCCTGAGAATATGTGTACAAGTAAGTTGCACTACAGAGACTGAGCAGGGTGTATTTAGGAATGTGTGTGTGTATGTAACAATAATTCATAAAAATAGGTCACAAATTTAAATGAGAGCAAGGATAGTTATATGGGATGGTTTGGCAAGAGGAAAGAAAAAGGAGAAATGATAAATTATGTTACAATCTCAAAATTAAAATAAGTTATAATATAAGAAAAAATGGTTTCTTGGTCCTAGAGACGTGGTTCAGAGGTTAAGAGCACTGATCCCCAGCACCCACATGGTGACTCTCAACTGTCTGTAACTCTAGTTCCAGGAGACCTGATGCCCTCTTCTGGGCTCCAGGGCATGCATTGCATGCAGGTGGTGCACAGACACACATGCAGGTAAAAACATGCATACAAATAAAATAACACAATACAAGTTTTATTTTGTTTATTATTTTACATGTATGGGTGTTTGCCTGCATGTATTTCTGTATACCATATGCATGTCTTGTGCCCTCATGGTCACTGGATGCCCTGGGAGTGGAGTTACAGACAGTTGAGAACCACCATGTAGGCACTAGGAATTGAACCTGGGTTCTCTGTAAGAGCAGCCAATGCTCTTTTTTTTTTTTTTTTTTTGGTTTTTCGAGACAGGGTTTCTCTGTGTAGCTTTGTGCCTTTCCTGGAGCTCACTTGGTAGCCCAGGCTGGCCTCGAACTCACAGAGATCTGCCTGCCTCTGCCTCCCGAGTGCTGGGATTAAAGGTGTGCGCCACCAACGCCCGGCGCAGCCAATGCTCTTAACCACTGAGGCATCACTCCAGCCCCTCACCTTGTTTTTTTGAGACAGGGTCTCTCCTTGGCTTGGAGCTCACTGACTAGGCTGGGCTGGTTGTCCAGGAAGTCCCAGAGATCTTCTGTCTCTGCTGCCTCAGTACTGGGGTTACAAGTAAGTGTGTCCCTCCGTGCCAGGATCGTAAATGTGTTCTAGGGATTGAACTCAGGTCCCC
The DNA here is from genome assembly GCA_902168425.1 of Peromyscus attwateri. NCBI lineage: Eukaryota > Metazoa > Chordata > Mammalia > Rodentia > Cricetidae > Peromyscus > Peromyscus attwateri. Next base: position 27,894 of record CABHPP010117621.1, on the reverse strand, counting down.
ATGCTTGCACAGCCAGCATTTCACTAACTGAGTTTCCCTGCCTTCGCCCTAGAATTCCTCTTGTGTTTAGACACATTCTCAGTATACAACCAAGGACATGTGTTTGAACGTTTTCTTTTCTTTTTCATTAATTACAATAAACCACGTATACGCTGAACTTAACTCCTTTCCAGCCTGGACCCAACAGTGTGTTATTGATGTTAGTAAAGGTAATCACTGCATGGGGATGACTGCCATTTCTAGTGTCCCTGGTCTGCATTGTGGGTCTCCTGCAAGGTCATGACTGAATACAGCTCCTATAACTCACTGAGGAGGAGCAGTAAGAATCAGCTACGTGCCTAGCAGCCACCATGTATTAATTCCCAACGACCCATACATATCACCATCCCGGACACAGGAAGTGTTTTTCTTTAATAGAAACCAACTACCAAGCATGGTACCTATAGCCTAACACCAATTATGTGACATTCAATAGAGTTTCCTCTGAACTGAAACAGCCTCTCCAGGAGGGAGGGGAAGGCTCCTGAGACTCAGGAGGTAGACAAACATCACAAGTGTGGAGAAGTAGAAACTCACAAGATTCTTAAAGGCCCCTCCTCAGCTTTATAAAAGGAATAAAGAGCTTCGGGACTGTTGAGTTCCCCGCGGAGCTGTGCAGAAAGCGCCAGGGTTGCAGCCATTGTCCTCACTGGTGTGGTGTGGTGGACTTTTTGGTGAAATAGCTGCTTTTTTTGTGGGGTCATCCCTGCTCCTAGAAGTAACCCCTCATGCATGCTCTGGTTAGTTACCCCAATAAGAACTCATTAGGTTACCAGGCTAGACTTTGTTGCAGTGATGACATCATTATTAATCATTATGTGTTCCCTTCCTGTGGTGAGTAGACACACATGTGTTGTTGCATCTTAGAAAGAAATCTCTCGCCGGGCGTTGGTGGCGCACGCCTTTAATCCCAGCACTTGGGAGGCAGAGACAGGCGGATCTCTGTGAGTTCGAGGCCAGCCTGGGCTACCAAGTGAGTTCCAGGAAAGGCGCAAAGCTACACAGAGAAACCCTGTCTCGAAAAAAACCAAAAAAAAAAAAAAAAAGAAAGAAATCTCTCACACAACATGTGATGCTGTTCCTAAACTCCTTAGGGTCTTGACAGATAGTCACAGAGGTAAAGAAATGGGGCTGGAGCCGGGCGGCGGTGGCGCTCGCCTTTAATCCCAGCACTCAGGAGGCAGAGCCAGGCGGATCTCTGTGAGTTCGAGGCCAGCCTGGTCTACAGAGCAAGATCCAGGACAGGCACCAAAACTACACAGAGAAACTCTGTCTTGAAAAACCAAAGAAGAAAAAAAAAGGGGGGGGGGAGAAATGGGGCTGGAGATAAGGCTCAGTGGTTAAGAGCACTTGCAGAGCAACTGAGTTTGGTTCCCAGCACCCATACATCAGACACCTCATAACTGCCCATAACTCCGGCTCCAGGGGCCCTGACACCCTCTGTTGGCCTCCACAGGCATTGTTCTCATGTACGACCCTCTCCTCTTTCCCCCCTCTCTCTCACACATACACACACACACCGCAGAGGGGAGCAAGGAAGCTCAGTCAAGTAGTTAGGAGCACTAGCTGCTTTTCCAGAGGACCTGGGTTCAATACCCAGTATCCCATGGTGGTTCACAACTGTCTGTAACTCTAATTCCAGAGGATCTGATGCCATATTCTGGTCTCCTCGGGCAATAGGCATGCATGTGGTTCACATATATGCTATTGTGGGGTATCCACCAGAGAAGACTGCTTGGACATGGGTTTTAGCCAATAGAAACTCTCTGTTTGCCTGCCAGCAACTACACTGGGTGTTTGGGATCCCAGTGTAGCCCTGAACCTTTCTCAGGGTAAGATATTAGGCACAAAAACCATATCCTGGGCTGACATACTTTAGTTAACAAGAAAAGTTAGCCAGAAGTGGAACTACAGAGGCCAAAAAGCAAGGTTAGTATATTTAGAGACTTCCCCAGAACTATGGACTTTGATGGGTTAGGTCTTTGTCTTTGTTTTGGCAGGTGGTGCTGTCTCAGTGGTGACTTTTATGGCCTGAGTGGTCCTCCCACCATGGAGTAGTTATGTTAAGGTCTGGGGCTCTGCTATGGTCTGGGGACCTGACACACATAAATGCAGGCAAAACAGGCAGGCATACATATAAAATAGTACAGCAAATCTAATTAAAAGATGGCCAGGCATGGTGGCAAATGTTTTTAATTTCAGTAGTTGGGAGGCAGAGGGAAGTGGATTTCTGTGAGTTCAAGACCACCTGGTCTCATAGTAAGTTCCAGGACAGTCAAGGCTACACAGGGAGACTTTGTCTCCAAAAATATCCCCCAGAACCCCTTCAAAAAATGAGGAGCAAGACCAGCTTGTTTTTGGTGCCTAGAGAACTAGTAAGTGCCAGTTATATACATGGGGGGTGAGGTCCATTTGGTCCATTGTGGGTATCTTGTCTTTTCTGTGCTTTAGGCTGTTGCTACATCTGAACTGCCAAGATCCTGATGTCCTCCAGAGCTGTCTTCACAGTGGTAGCTTCCCTTCTTCACACCCTGATACCTCTGCTTGAAGTACTTACCTTTGCATTCTGTGGGGTGTGCAAACTCTCAGACCCTCTGGACACCCCCCTGATCTTACCCTATTCCAGGTAGGGCATCTTTTACTTTACCGGGAGTGTGGGAAGCAACTGCAACATCAGTATTGAGATGGATACAGTACTGAAGTGGATACAGTAATGAGTAGATACAGTACTAAGTAGATACAGTACTGAGTAGATACAGTACTGAGTAGATACTGTTATAGTTATTGGCTCTGAGAACGAATCACACTTAACAACAAACCCATGTTGAAGTTTTATTGAAAGGATGGGGGAGAGAGGAGGTTCGTGGAGGCCTGCCTCTGAAAGGGAAGTGGCGGAGAAGGAGGGGGAATGGGTAGAGCTCCCTTTTTTTTTTTTTTTTTTTTTTTTGGTTTTTCTAGACAGAGTTTCTCTGTGTAGCTTTGGAGCCTGTCCTGGGACTCGCTCTGTAGACCAGGCTGGCCTCGAACTCACAGAGATCCACCGGCATCTGCCCGAGTGCTGGAACTAAAGGCCTGCGCCACTACTGCCTGGCTTAGAGCTCGCTTTTAAAGGGTGCTTAGTGCATGGGTATAGGTTACATAGTGACATACAGCTATAGGACCCTTGGCTGACTAGGCATCTGCCTGAATCCTGACAGTGCATGTGCCCAGGAGGTATTCTTAGTGGCTACAGCTGAGGGCCCTGGGGATAGGCCAGGTGATGCTGGAAATTCTAACATTCCTCCCTTTTGTTTATTATAAAAAAGTAAGTTAGGGATAACAAGTAGGGTGGGAAATGAGGGTGCCGGGTTCTCAAGACTACTTCTTGCTGACTTGGGAGGCATCAGTCATCTTTGGGGGACTTGAGAAAGCCAAGGTGCTGGCCATGTCCTGGGATAGCTGGTTGTTTCACTGCTGTCCGGGCTCTATGGAACTGGCGTTGCTTGGAACAGGCAAGATGCTGTTACACGTGACTCTGAGTTGACTCCCTGGAGCTTACAAGAATTTTTAAGTTTACAAGAAGAGATAAGCTTTAGACACATTAAAAAACAACCAAAGGGAATTTAAAATCCTGAGCTTGTGGCTATGATAATATAGTGGTGTAGTATAATGGTAGTATTCTGTCAGAGCTCAATTAACAGCTTGTCGGAATTCTATTGGTTAGTGTTAAAGCTATGGACAGTAGCATAGTGAGAAAGAGGAATCTAGAACATGTTTTATTCTTTTATACATCTCAAATCACTTTCTCCTTATCACCAATTATGCTTCCCCATCTTCATATAAACAAACCTTAAAGTACCTGTTCCTTTGTCATCACCACGGCATCACCTTGACACTCAGGAGACACGGGTAGTTGACTGCTGAGGGCAGTCAACAGCAAAGAGTTACGCTGAAACTGTTCTGTGAGTCTCCTTCTTGAGTCTGGGAGTGTGGATATCTCTGGGGTGTTGTTTCTTACCACCTGGGTACCTTTGATAGCCTTTACACCTTCAGTTCTGTGGCTAATGGTTGGTGGTCATGTAACAACAGCCAATTAGTTTAATTAGAGATTTTGAATGTCATTGGAGATACATGGAGAGAAAATTGATGAAGCAAGGTGTGATTAGTAGAGACAGGAGAACACGGAGAGGGGTCAGGAAGGAATGAATATGAGGTTCCCAATCCGGTAAAATTGAGTACGGTGTGGGGTGAAACCTCATTCTTCTGGAATTGGAGACAAGGCAGTTGATATCAGTGTCCTCTGAAACTTAAGGGAGCAGGGTCCTATTGGGGTTTATGTGTATGAAGAAAAATTATCTTGAGGGGGGATACAGGGCTTGAGGTAGGATAAGTGAATCCAATGAGGGAGGCCCTCAAGCTTAGCAGTTGTGGGGGTTACAAGAATTACCTCGAAGGGGCCCTGCCATTTAGGAGAAAGGTACTGTGGGATCTCTTTCTGTATGCTGTGAATATGTGTTGCTCCCATTGGTTAATAAATGAAGCTGCATTGGCCTATGGCAGGGCAGGATGGAGCCAGGTGGGAAATCAGAGAGAGAGAGAGAGAGAGAGAGAGAGAGAGAGAGAGGAGAAAGGCAGAATCAGGGCAGATTCTGTGAGCCACCACCAGGAGAAACAAGGTGTGAGAGAACAGGTAATGCCATATGAAAACAGGTGAAGCCATATGGCAAAACACAGATTAATAGGAATGGGCTAAGTTGTAAGGGCTAGCTAGCAAGAAGCCTGAGCCATAGACCAAACAGTTTGTAATTAATATAAGCCTCTGTGTGTTTATTTGGGACTGAACGGCTGTGGGACTGGGCGGGACAGAAACTTATACCAAAATTTGGTGCCCATGTGATTCCCATCAAAATTCCAACACAATTCTTTTTTTTCTTTTTTTTTTTTTTTGGTTTTTTTGAGACAGGGTTTCTCTATAGCTTTGGAGCCTATCCTGGAACTCGCTCTGTAGACCAGGCTGGCCTTGAACTCACGGAGATCCGCCTGGCTCTGCCTCCCTAGCACTGGGATTAAAGGCGTGCGCCACCACTGCCCGGCCCAACACAATTCTTTACAGACCTTGAAAGAATAGCACTCAACTTACTATGGAAAAACAAAAAACTCAGGATAGCAAAATCAGTCCTGTACAATAAAAGAACTTCTGGTGGTACCACCATTTGTGATTTCAAGCAGTACTACAGAGCTGTAGTAATAAAAACCTCATGGAATTGGCATAAAAACAGACAGGTTGATCAATGGAATCAAACTGAAGACTCAGATATAAATCCACACACCTATGGACACTTTTTTTAAAAAAAAAATAAAGAAGTCAGAATTATACAGTGGAAAAAAGAAAGCATCTTCAACAAATGGTGTTGGTCTAACTGGATATCAGCATGTAGAAGAATGTAAATAGATCCATATCTATTACCTTGCACAAAACTCAAGTCCAAGTGGATCAAAGATCTTGGCATAAAACCAGATACACTGAACCTAATAGAAGAGAAAGTGGGGAAAACATTGGCACAGGAGCCAACTTCCTGAACAGAACACCAATAGTGCAGGCACTAAGATCAACAATTAATAAATGGGACCTCATGATATTGAAAAGCTTCTGTAAGGCAAAAGACAGCATCAAGGACAAAATGGCAGCCCACAGAATGGGAAAAGATCTTCTCCAACCCCACATCTGACAGAAGGTTAATAACCAAAATACACAAGGAACTCAAGAAACTAGATGTTAACAAATCAAATAATTCAATTAAAAAATAGGGTACAGATCTAAACCGAGAATTCTCAACAGAAGAATCTCAAATGGCCAAGAATCACTTGAAGAAATGTTCAACATCCTTAGCCATCAGGGAAATGCAAATCAGAATGACTCTGAGATTCCATCTTATACCTGTCAGAATGGCTAAGATCAAAAACACTAGTGACTGCTTACACTGGAGAGGATGTGGCTCAAGGGGAGCGCTCCTCCACTGCTGGTAGGAGTGCAAACTGTACAGCCTCTTTGGAAATCCATATGGCAGTTTCTCAGAAAACTGGGAATCAGTCTACCTCAAGACCCAGCTATACCACTCCTGGGTGTATACCCAAAAGATACTCCATCCTACCACAAAAATGCTTGTTAAACTGTGTTCATAGCACTTTTATTCATAATAGTCAGAAACTTTGAACAACCTAGATATCCCTTAACTGAAGAATGGGTTAAAAAAATGTGGTACATTTACACAATGGAGTATTACTCACCTGTTAAAAAAATATCGTGAAATTTGAAGGCAAATGGATGGAACTAGGAAAAAATCATCTTGTGTGAGGTAACCCAGACCCAGAAAGACAAACAGGGTCTCTACTCAACTTATTAGTGGGTATCAGCTGTAAAGTAAAAGATAATCATGCTAAGGTTCACAGACCCAGAGAGGCAAAGTGACAAGTAGAGCTCAACCGGGGGATTTATGAATCTCCTGGGAAGGAGAAATAGAATAGATATGTTGGGTGGACTGGGGGTGTGTGGGGACAGGAACAGGAGGAGGGATCAGGTGGGGGAGGATGGTGGGAAAGAGGACTTGAGAGAGACAACTGGAATTGGGGGGAGCAATTCAGGGGCAAGGTAGAAACCTAGTGCAATGGAAACTCCCAGGAATCTAAGAGAATGACCCTAGCTAAGACTCCTAGTAATGGGGGATACAGAGCCTGAACTGGCCATCTCCTATAACCAGGCAAGACTTCCATTGGAGGGATTGGGACACCAACCCAGCCACAAAACCTTTGACCTACAATTTGTCCTGCCAGCAAGATGTGCTGGGGTAAAGGTGGCACAGAAATTGTGGGAGTGGTCAACCAATGACTGGTCCAGTTTGAGACTCATGCCATGAGAGGGAGCCCACCCCTGACACTCTTGGGGAACCAGAAACCAGAGACTGGATGGCCCAGAGACCTAAGATAGAACCAAAAGTGCCCTTTAAAAAGTAAATGAATGATTCCTAATGATATTCTGTATGCTTGTAAACAGGAGCCTGGCATAGTCACCATCAGAGAGGCTCCATCCAGCAACTGATGGAAACAGATGCAGAGACTCACAGCCAAACATTCAACGGAACTTGGTGAATCCTGTGGAAGAAGGGGAGGAAGGATTGTAGGAGCCAGAAGGGACAAGGACACCACAAGAAAACCCACAGAATCAACAAACCTGGACTCATAGATATTGAAACGACAATCAGGGAGCCTGCATGGGTCTAACCTATACCCTCTGCATATGTTTTAGTTGTGTAGCTTGGTGTTTTCGTGGGACTCCTAACGGGGGGAGTGGGGGCTGTTTCTGATGCTTTTGTCAGCTTTTGGGACCCTTTCCTCCTACTGAATTGCTTCATCCAGCCTTAATATGATGGGAGGTACCTAGTCTTATTGCAACTTGATATACCATGTTTGGTTGATATCCCTGAGAGGCCTGCTCTTTTCTGAAGGGAAATGGAGGAGTGGATGGGGAGGAAGGAGGGAGGGACTGAGAGGAGAGAAGGGAGGGGAAATCGCAGTACAGATGTAATATATGAGTGAATGAATTAATAATAAAATGTGGGTCTTCTTTCCTCCATTAAGCCTCTGTGAAATCATCTTCACAGACACACCCAGAGATACATTTCTTTCCATGGTGATAATAAATCCAGGCAATTTGACAATGAAGAGAAACCATCATGGTGCCCAACTGGATTTATTGCGGAAAGGCAAGTGTGTTAGTCACTCTCCTCACTGCTGTGATCAAATACCCAAGGAAGCACTTTAAGGGCACCACGTACTCATTGTAGGGAGAGGGATGGAATTGTGTCTAGTTTTAGCAACTCTGAGGAAACCTACCCACCTCACTTTCAAAGCATGTGCCATGCCACTGGAAGCATTCCCAATGAACTAAGACCAAAAGTGAGACAAAGTGCTGACTGTCACCAGGATCAGCTTTGTTCTGGAGGGACCGGGTGTTGTGGAGTATTAACTTAAGATGTGTTACATTCGGAACGCTGCGCCCTGCGCAGGCGGAGCTCCAGGAGAGCGGACACCCGGAGTCCACCACCCGCCATGGGACGCTCCCGGAGCCCACGACTGCCGCCGCTGGGGGTCCTGCTGCTGGTGCTGTCGCTGTGGCTGCCACTTGGAGCAGGAGACTCCCTTCCCACAGAGAGCAGGTTTGTGAACAGCTGTATCCAGGCCAGAAAGAAATGCCAGGCTGACCCTGCTTGCAAGGTTGCCTACCATCAGCTGGAGTCCTGCACCTCCAGTTTAAGCACTGAATTACCCTTGGAGGAGTCTTCCATGTCTGCAGACTGCCTGGAGGCAGCGCAACAACTTAGGAACAGCTCTCTGATAGGCTGCACGTGCCACCGGAGCATGAAGCACCAAGCTACCTGTCTGAACATTTACTGGACCGTTCACCCTGCCCGAAGCCTTGGGGACTACGAGTTAGATGTCTCCCCCTATGAAGACACAGTGACCAGCAAACCCTGGAAAATGAATCTCAACAAGCTGAGCATGCTCAAACCAGACTCGGACCTCTGCCTCAAATTTGCTATGATCTGTACTCTTAACGACAAGTGTGACCGCCTGCGCAAGGCCTACGGGGAGGCATGCTCAGGGTTCCGCTGCCAGCGCCACCTCTGCCTGGCCCAGTTGCGCTCCTTCTTTGAGAAGGCGGCATGCCCAGGCCCTGCTGCTGTGCCTGTGCAGGCCCGAGGATGTGGGCTGTGGGGAGCGCCTGCGGAACACCATCGCCCCCAGCTGCGCCCTCCCTTCTGAGGTCCCCAACTGCCTGGATCTTTGGAGCTTCTGCCGTGCGGACCCTCTGTGCAGATCACGCCTGATGGACTTCCAGACCCACTGCCATCCTATGGACATCCTGGGGACTTGTACAACTGAGCAGTCCAGATGTCTACGGGCATACATGGGGCTGATTGGGACTGCCATGACCCCAAACTTCATCAGCAAGGTCAATGCTAGTGTTGCCTTAAGCTGCACCTGCCGAGGCAGTGGCAACCTGCAGGACGAGTGTGAACAGCTGGAAAGGTCGTTCTCCCAGAACCCCTGCCTCACGGAGGCCATTGCAGCTAAGATGCATTTCCACAGACAGCTCTTCTCCCAGGACTGGGACGACTCTACCTTTTCTGTGATGCAGGAGAACCATAGCCCGGCTCCAAGACCACAGCCCAGGCTGCCTGTTCTTTCTTTCTTCGTACTTACTTTGGTTCTGCTTCAACCCCTCTGGTAGCTGGGCTTCCTCAAGGACTTGCAGCCTGTTACGGGTGAGAAAATGACAGCCTCTGGAAGAAAATGCAGTGTGCAACACCACAACCCTGGACCCAAGCAGGCATCCCACCTGGCACGTCCTGTCTGCTCCAGAGGAGGGCTTGGGAGAAGCCAGGGGCTATGACCTTCAGATCCTGACTGGCTGATTTTCAAACCTCCCTTACCCCTTCCTTCTTCTGTCTTCGGCCGTCCCTCCTTAGGACTTTGTCACCCCAGTTTGGCCATATATTCTGGTGGTGATTTGCTTCCCCCCCCCCCTGCCCTTCTTCCTGTTTCCCAGGATCGCCCAGAGCCTAACTGATCAGTCATTCCCTGGTGCCTTCTTCAGGAAGGCAGGGCTGAGGGTTCCGAGGCAGCTGAGGAAGACATTCCCTTTGTGAGGAAGGCTTGTGTTCCCGGCCCCTCAGCCCCTCTGAATGGAAGGTGAGAGCCTGCTGTCTACACTGCCCTGCCGTGCAATCCTGAACACTGGGGCATCAAGAGCTGAAGCCTTTGGGTCTTGCTTAACGCCTACTACTGTCCCCAAGTCCCCAGCCCCTTGGATCATGATTAAACATTTTGACCTAAAAAAAAAAAAAAAAAAGATGTGTCACATTCATTTATGTTGTGGAATACTTGTTTAATGATGTGAAGATGTGTTGCATTTGTTTATGTTGCATTTGTTCAATTCTGTAAAGCTGTGTTACTTTGCCTGTCTAAAACATCTGATTGGTCTCACAAAGAGCTGAATGGCCAATAGCTAGAGAGAACTAGGAGAAATAGGTGAGGTTGGCAGGCAGAGAGAATAAATAGGAGGAGAAATCTAGGGAAAAGAAGAGCCAGGAGCAAGCAAAGGAGAAGGAGCGGAGGACACCAGGGGCCAGCTACCCAGCCACATAACCAGCCACAGAGTAAGAAGGAAAAAGATATATAGAGTAAAGAAAGGTAAAAAGTCCAGAGACAAAACATAGTTAAAGAGAAACAGTATAATTGAAGTTAGAAAAGCTGGCTAGAAACAAGCCAAGCTAAGGTTGGGCATTCCTAAGTAAGAATGAGTCTCCAGTATGTATTTGGGGGGTGGTGGGCCCCCAAAGAGTAAAAAATAAAACAAAACAAAACCCCAACTATGGCCAGGTGACACCAGATCTGATGAATTATTGGAGTGTGACAAGTGGGTCTGACATTTGTAGCTTTTCCAGTTGACAGTCATGTGGCTCATTAATTGAGGAATTCCCCAAGAACAGGGAAGGAATTGGCTGCAGGGCAGCCAGAGGGGATGACTGGAGTCCATTCTGTCTAGGTCCAGGAAACAGGCCTCATTCAGGAGGAATGCAGCAGGGCTGATGACTAGCAAACATCTCAGTGTTTTGTCCTCCCAAAGAAGGGAACGGAAAGTTCCAGAAGGACATGTTGAAGATAACAGCGTTCCTTACTTTTTTATTCCATGGGTTTAATTTAATTAGATGAAATTTATTCTTCTGGCAGTGGATTTTCCTGTGAGTTCATAATAAATGCATAGAAAATTATATATGAGCAGGGTATAGTGGCATACACCTTTAATCCCAGCACTCAGGAGACAGAAGCAGGTAGATTTCTGTGAGTTCTGATCTACATAGTGAATTCCAGGACAAACAGAGCTGCATAGTGAGACTGTCTCAAAAGCAAAAGTAAGGAAAGAAAATTAAATATGAAAAATTATTAATCCCATAATTGGCAGATGTGTTTTACAGATGTGTATAGATATGTTGCAAAAGGTTCTCTGTGTCTCAGTTGTGAAAGGTATTCGCACTTTCACAACATTTCAGCACATAATATTGAACTAAAATGTGGAATGAGGGCTCAGAATATGGTTCAATAGATAAGAGCTCTGGCTAAGCATGAGGGAGGACCCGAGTTCAAATCCTCAGCTCTGTGGGCGTTAGAGACAAGAGAATTGCTGGCGCTTGCTGGCTGACAGCCTAGATCCAAGTTCAGTGAGAGATCCTGTCTCAAGGGAATAAGGTAGAGAATGATAGCGCAGGATACTGGACATTGTCCTCTGGCCTCTGGACATGTGGGTAGGCATTTGCCCTAATACACACGTGTGCATACCTTCTACCCAATATGGCATTGAATAAGAGAGATATGCCCTTGACGTTCTGATAGAAGAAGCCACTGGATGATCACTAGTATGGCATTTGGGCAATATAAACATATTTCGATGCACACCATTTCCAATTTGATGGTGATCAACTATTCAAAAGTATAGAAATAAGGAAAGGAAAAGATGTTTGTACAAGTTATTAAAATATGGATGCAAATATTAGAATAACCTGGAAAAATAAAATTACAATTTCTCGGGCATGTGACGAGAGGTTCAGAGTTGGGACAAGAACCAATGTTTATAAAGAGTGTTGCTGATCTCTGAAGTGGTGTGTGTTCATTTCTTTAATTAAAGAATGAACCAGAGATGTGGGTGGAATGATGGCCTTTGGAGGTGCCTGTCATACAAGAGCTTTGGAGATGTGGTGGACCTGGGAGACTGGTTGAGAGACGGGAGGAGAATAGCATTTCAGGTATAGCTGAGTGGGACCATACTGGCCATTGTGGTCTTGCTTTCTCCTTGAAGCAGCCAGAGAAGTTCTGTTTTTCATGTTCTGGACATGCTTGGAGTCCATTTCCCTCTGTCAGTCTCCAAGGCTTTGCTCTGGGAGACATGGGGGGAAAGAAGGTCTTGTGCTTCTGAGTGTGTTTAGAGCACACCACACCCCAAACCTGTGCAGATGTGCTGTGCAGGTTGAGGACAGTGCTCTCTAAATCCCAGGACAAATCCAAGGCTGGTGGAAGATGGGCAGGGAAGGCATGGTGGCAGGAGCCTGAGGTGGCAGGTCACACTGCATCCACAGTCAGGAAGCAGAGAGAGGAGAACACTGTTGGTGCTCATACCTCAGCCCAGGGAGAGTGCCACCCACATCCAGGGTAGGTCTTCCCTCCTGAGTCGAAGCTCCCTGAAATGCCCAGAGGTTTGTTTCCCAGTTTTAACATTAAAAAATATGGTTATTTCCTCAAAGGGGAAGAGAGACAGTTTATTCTGGAGGCCAATGTGAGTGACCACAGCCCAGGAACATGGACTTGAGGTACCCCAGATTTCATGTACTGATGTAGATGAACAGTCTTATTACATAAGAAACACAGAGCCAAATGCAGAGTTAAAAGCCCAAGAAGTCAGAGCAGCAGCTGAGAGCTGAGACTTAAAACAGCCTTCTTACCCTTCCTGCCACTGCTGTCCTTCCCCTCAGCAAGAGACCTACTTCCTGTGTATCTGTCTTTTTATTGACTTTCTGTTCTGCCTTCTCATTGGTTGTAAACCCAACCACATGACCTCCTCGTCACTGCCTGTCTGTACAGACCACCAGGTCTTCTATGGTTGGTATTGAGATTAAAGGCATGTGTCTCCATGCTGGCTGTATCCTTGAACACACAGAGATCTGTCTGTCATGTGATCTGGATTAAAGGTGTGCGCCACCACCGCCGGCTCTCGCTATGGCTTGCTATTAGCTCAGACCCCCAGGCAACTTTATTTATTAACATACAAATAAAATCACGGCCAGGCGGTGGTGGTGCACGCCTTTAATCCCAGCACTTGGGAGGCAGAGTCAGGTGGATATCTGTGAGTTCGAGGCCAGCCTGGACTACCAAGTGAGTTCAAGGAAAGGTGCAAAGCTACACAGAGAAACCCTGTCTCGAAAAACCCAAAAAAGCACAGTGGGGAAGTCTCTACTGCAAACCTCGGATACTATCTGATGATATTCTTAGCCTTTTGGTTGGTAGAGAGAATTGTGTTAGGTTAGAAAGAATGGTGTGTTAGGTTAATGTATTTTAGAAGGTTTTTTTTTGTGTTTTTACTTTTACTTGTTAGTCACAAAGATGTTAGGTCAGACACAGGGTGGACACATAATGACTATTAAGGAAGGCGAAGACAGCCCCAAGGTAAATTGTAGCTAGGTTCTCGACCAGCAACATTCCAACTTCTCATAATCAGTTAATCAGTCTTGTAGAAGGTACTTGGAAGGTTTAGCGTCTTAGGTTTTTCTAAACCAGGTTGACAAGATTAGCCAACATTTGAGAGGTGAAGACAGGAAGATCTCTGTGAGTTCAAGGCCAGCATGGTCTACATAGTGAGGTCGAGACGCCTGGGATACATAGTGAGACCCTGTCTCAAAACAAATAAAACAATCAACAATGATCAACACCAACAACAAATGCCGAACACAACACCAAAGCAAACCAGAAAGGATGTGACAGTTTATCTTCAGTGTTTAGGCCACTGATCATTCTGAGTTAGGTTATGTGTGGGGTTAGAGCATGAGTGACACAGCAGATTCCTCATTTGACTTCTGCTGCAGTAGCATGATCCTGACCAGAGACCTCTGAGCATCATCTACTCCATAGATTCCACTTTAGCCAACAGACACAGGCTGGGGACATTGAGGGGATGCCAGGGGGTAGTGCAGGGCCCTGTCTTTCTTGCTCATGGAGTATCCCACCACCCATGAAATAGTCCACACACTGCCTGTGACAGACCCTCCCCCTTACCAACTGCACTCAGGAATGCAGGCCCTGCTCCTCGCCTGGGCAGCACAGTAGAGCTGGCCCTGAAGGTGTAGGTGCGGGAGAGCTGACCCCGAGGGTGTGAAAGCTGGAGAAGTGGCCCTGCCCCTTGCTCATTGCTGCAAGCAGTAAACTAGCCAGGGCAATACTGGAGAGCTCACCCTGGTGGTGAGGATGGGGGAGAACTGGTGGGTTGACCAACCCTGCACTACTCAGGCCCAGAATCAGGGTCTTGAGTTGGCCCACCCCAACATCCACCCCATCTATGACCTGCAGGAGCATGTGAAGGGGACAGTCCTGCAGACCCAAAGCTGCAGGATCTCCATGACATAGGGCAACAACAGGATGTCCAAGGAGTCCCAGTGAGGGCCCATTATTGATAGTGTAGCAGAAACCAGAGGCCTTGAACCAGACCAATGACTCTTTGCAATGAACACTTGCAAGTAAAGATGTATGGATAAAAGGGTTTACTGCGTGACTCACTGTGTCACACTACAGCTTCCACGACAAGTTTTTTTCCCTTTATTTTCTCTTAAATTTTACTTTATTTTATTCGAGGAGGAGGTTGCAATGGCAGAAGGTGGATACAAAGGGATGGGGAGATGAACTGGATCAAGATGCATGATGTGAAAGACATAAAAAATAAACAAAAAGAAAGTTAAAAACTTTTTAAGAAATGAGGAAAGAAAAAAAAAGAAAATAAAAAGAAACATCTTACAGACCAACAGCACTTTTACCCTCAAGGAGCTGGGCTGAGTGAGAGTGGAGACTGGTGAGAAGAGAGTGCCTTGGTGGGCAGTCTGGACAGAGGGGCCACTGGCCAGGGCTTCTGACTCCTCATGACCTGTACCTTCCCCTCTGCCAGGTGCAAGCCTGCATTGGAAGTACAAATTGGGGGACAGTGAGAAGACGCTGCCTCACTCTGAGTTGCCCAGTGACCCATTCCTGAATGGAGGCCACAGCTAGAAGTGCCTGCACCAGCTGAGCTCAGAGGACATGCTCTTTCTCCTGAAGACCCAGGTCACAACAGCCTGTCTTGATGCCTCCCTTTGCCAACACCTTCAGAACCCAGTGTGTCATAAGTGCCTAGGACCGGGAGTTTTCCATCTAGACTTAATTGCAAGGTGTGGGAAATATCACTGATTTGTGGGTTGTTTAGTGGATGTGCATTCAAGGTGCTCAGTGTGGGGAAATGATGCCATGTTGGAGTCAGGAGAAGGAGGGCTGGGGACATGGGTTCCAGCTCCAATGCTGGATAAACTTGGGGTGGTGCTGCATGCCTGTGATCACAGCATTTGGGAAGTGGAAGCAGATGAGGTTCAAGGCTGTCCTGCAGAGTGTGTTCAGGCCAGCCTGGGATACAGGGCACTCTGCCCAGAGATAGAGAGAGAAAGAGAGGTGGGGAGAAAGATGTGAGGAGGAAGAGGAAGGAGAGATAAGAGAGGATGGAGAGATAAGAGAGAGGGATGTTGGGCAGTGGTGGCACATTCCTTTTATCTCAGCACTTGAGAGGCAGAGGCAGGCAGATCTCTGTAAGTTTGAGGCCAGTCTAGTCTACAGACCAAGTTCCAGGCCAGTCAGAGCTGTTATACAGAGAAACTCTGTCTCAACAAACAAACAAACAAACAAACAAACAATAAATAAATAAATAAGAGAGAGAAGGAGGGTGAGAGGAAGAGAAAAGAGATGAGAGAAGAAGAGGGGTGGGAGAAAGATGAGAGAGAATATCCTAAAACAAAACAGGAGAGGAGAGCTTGGGGGAGGGCTGATAGAGTAGGAAGAAACCTAAGACAAAGAAGACAGAGGGGCAGATTTGGGGACCACAGCAAAGGGAGGCTAGAGTAGACAGCAGGAGGAAGCATCCACAGTCCCTGGGATCCGAGGTGTGGGTGAGATACTGCCTGTGTCCATGGTGATACCTGGCTGAGGACATCTGGCTCCTGTAGACACATCTGGGCAAATCAGAAGACTGCCAGAGTTTGTCCCCGCCCACAGGTGTTCAGGACTGGGTTTTCTCTCCCGAGGGTGGGTCCTGCTGTGTGCCCAAGGTCTGGGCTGTGCCTAACGACTTGCCACCCAGAAACTGAGCCATACAAGGTCCTGCCATGGACCTCAGAGGTGAGCTGAGGGGTGAGGAAGGGGCTGTGGGTTCCCTCCATTTACTACTCACCATCTGGTTGGGGCTGCATTGCTGCTGTGCCAGAGGCTCAGAGGCAGCAGGTCCAGGCTGCTGGGCTGTCAGAAACCCTTAAGGTCCTTGGATCTGTGTGTTTGTGCATGTGTACTGGTGAGGGGTGGGTGAGAGGTGAGTGGGGCAGAGGTCTGGGCCATAGTGGAGAGTCCTTATCTGAATATGCAAGGCTGCTGTGAAAGGACATTAAGTGCAAGTGACCTGCCTCTCTCTTAATGGGGCATCTTCTTCTCCACCTGCCTAGGCATTTCACGACAGAAGTGGTGGCCAGTGGCCATGAAGCTAGCCTTCCAGGAGTGCAGAGGAGTCCATGTCTCCTATGGGGAGAAGGGGAGGAAGGAGGCCAAGGGAAGAGTCTCCAGGTGACTGAGTGACCAGTAACCCTACAGGACTGGAGGTGGCTGGAGAGGAGGTGTGATGGGAGGGAGGGTGGGCTGGGTCCCCAGGCTTCACCTGGTCAAGCCCAAATCATTTTGATAGAAAAGGACATTCTTGGTGTTGCACAAAGAAACACACGAACAAAGGAAAATTAATCCAGGAAGGGAATTTCATTTTGCAAAAGTGGTGTGCTATGTGTGAGCAAGGACATGGGAGCACAAAGCACACTTAGATTTTATTTTAGTGCCAGTGGTGACTGTGACTCACCCATTGGTGGGAGCTGGACCTTAAAACCTGAACTCATTGATTAATTCCTAATCAGCATAAAGGGTAAGGGCATGATAGAGTCAACAGGCATGTGCACCAGAGTTTACAAGATGGGGGAGGTTACAGAGTATTGGCCCTTGATGGCTAACGACCTTACACAGAAAAACCTTATTTCTCATACTCCCTTTTTTCTCCGTGTATACATGGAGAAAAATACATATAACAAAATTACCATCGTAAGCATTTATTTCTCATAACAAAGAAGACAGAGTTTTCTTATTTATTTCTGCATGTGATGTGTACATGTGGGCGTGTGTGTGGAGGTCAGAGGACAGCTCTGTGGAGACGCTTCTCTTCTACCTCCTGGGGTCCAGAGCTCAGACTCAGGTTGCCAAGCTTATGCAGAAGGGCTCTAGCTACTGAGCATCTTACTGGCCAATCTTAGCAATTTCAAGTGCAAAGCTCAGTGTGTTTAAACACCTTCACACTCAGCTTGGTAAGGTGAAATTAGGGGTGGGGAGGAAGCTTGGTGCTTCCCCCACCCACCAGCGAGGGGCACTGAGTCCTGACAAGCGCCCTGTGCATTCGGGTACTGCAGGTCACTGATACTTTCCTGGCATGGCCCAGGATGATTCAGTTTCTGGGATTCAATATGGCATGAGGGTGAAGCTGGGTGAGAAAACAAGTTGGGCTTGAAGCTCTAGCCCATGGATCTGGCAGCCTCAGGGTGGGGGTGCCCCAGGTGAGCACTGGAGGTGCTGTGGGGGCCGGGGAGCAAAGATGATGCAAAGGGGTGACCAGAGCAGCAAAACCAGGAGTGTGTGGAGGGCTGGAGGCCCAAGGGAGCCAGTTTGTCCTCCACTGGGTCAGCCATGGTTGGTGGGGAAACTCTAGAAGAACAGAAGAGAGAACCAGGTCAGGGCTGCCCAGGTGCCAGGGAAGCAGGGTTAGAGGCAGGGAGGGGGGACGAGCAGATGGGAGAAAGGCTGGAGCTCCTGACCTGGGCAGATTTTTCAAGTTTTTCTACAAAGGCAAGGCCAGACATGGATGGGGGTGAGGCTTGCGGAGGTGGGTGGGTAGGGGGAGAAATGTCACCATTTGTTGTCATAGTGCTCAGTTGGCTGCCTGCCCTACTTTACATCCTGTTCAGATCTGACATCTCTTGTTGTTCTGGGTCCCCACCCACCACTGTCTAGTGCTTTTATGTACCTAAGTGCCCACAGTTCTACCTATTCTATACATCTTGGTGCAGGCAAAGCCAAAATAAGCACAGTCAAGATGTAAAAGGGAAAGACTTATTGCCCACAGCAGCAAGGGGAGAACGGGAGCCATTTGTAAAGCAATGCTCTCCCTGAATAAACTAAGCTTAGAGTTTCAGTAAGGGTGCCTGTACACAGTCATGTATGGGCTGGCCAATTCCTGAGCATAAATTTAAATGGGTAGCATTTGAGTTGTATTTTAGTGATAATCACTACACTGTTACCATCCCAGCCTCCAAAGATGGTCTTGCAACAGGATCAAATCCCATCCTAAGAGCGGATGAAGGGGCTAGCTCACCTGTAGCCCACTTCACAGTGTTATTGGAATGATTCACTGTGTGATAAGAGTGATTCAAGTGTATTGTGAGTTCCTGTCCCAACACCCAGTTTTCTCCCTTCTCCAATTCTCTGTGTGCCCCCCAATCTATCACCTCCCTTTTAGCTATGTTTTTATTACAAGAATGTTTGGTAGCATACTCAGACCATCTTAAAAGCTCACCTGTGGGGTCCCATTGCCTATGATCAGCACAAGAAAGTCTATTTGGAGTATAAGTGACATTGGTAAGGATCCCAGGCTTATATGCCCAAGCTGTTATAAATTTTAGCATAGCCTTTGGATCTTTCCTGGGTACATAGGCTTGCAGATCTGTAATCCTGGGTGATAACTGAAGAATTTTAATAGCAGCAACATATAGTGGAAGGGGAATGTGAAACAAATAATGTAAAGAAACCTATCCATGGCCATTGTGGCAAGTAAGAGCTCAGGCAGGTATGCATATTATTTAAAATAATATGGGGAGCATTAAGCCAAGTGACAGGATGAAGGACAGTGTGCTTAGGTATAAGTGCCCAATAAGTCTGCCCATAAGCAGAGGCCACTTAGGTCTGATGATGAGACTTACAATGAGCAGATTTGCAGGGGAAAAGGCTACCCCAGATCTCTTAATCCCCGCACCCCTTTATCAGATGTCTCTTTTCCTTGCCTCTAGGCCAGGGGCAGAGTACTCAGGCAAGGACATTTTACAGCCTCTGTGGGAGGCTCTGCTGGACCAGGGTTGAACATGTTTTTCTGGACTACAAAGACCGTTATATTCATGCCTTAACAGGCATACCCCACACCTCAAGTAAGAAGGTCTTGCAGGGCTTTCCTGAGTGCCATCCTGTGGATGTTGCTGGAAGATCTGTGGGTAAGGGTCAGAACGAGAGGAGGATCCTGCACAGTGCCTTTACAGGAGAATACCCATCATCACCTATAGAAAAAAAATTAAGGGTTATTACCCTAGGGATAATTAATCAATGGGTTTGAGGGATTGCACCCACTCCTTACTGAAGTTTTAGTTTTAATAGTTTGTTAGCCAGCTCACCAATAGCTTTTCCTGCGGGATTGCAAGGAATACCAGTTTTGTGCAGAATACCTAGAAAGGAACAAAAGTTTGGAAAGCTTGTGAAGAATAAATAGGTTTGTTATTTGTTTTGATCATGTGAGAAATTCCTACAACAGCAAATGTAGCAATACAGAGAGACCTGGCATTTGCTGAGTTGTGGCCCAGGTAAATTAAAAGTGTGCAGGCACCAGGCAAAGGGTAAGTGGAAGGATGTAGAGAGATTCCCGGGAGACACTGCATCTGGCTTGAATTCAGGAGTGTTAGCACTTAGGCTTTGAACTACCAGGAGGTCTCATGACTGATAATTGCTTAGGCAAATGGTTCCTTCAAACAACTCCAGATAAGAGGTTTTGATATCAGGAAATTGCTTGCTAAAGGTGTAAATTGTGGAACAATAAAAAAGCTTTTCTGCTAAGCAACGGGCTGTCAGTTCACCAGAAGCTGATTCACCCTGCTGCTTTTGCTAAAGCCCAAATTCATCCTAGAGTGACCCTAATTTTTCCACGGACCACGCAGAACACGGACAGAAGGAACCATATGAACAACAAAAGAGGTGTGCTGTGGGAATTGTAGAATCTTATCACTGGGGTAAGGATGTAAGAGCTGTCCTGTAGAAGAGGGTAACTGTGTTTGATATGGGAGACCAAAATCATGGAAAGAAGTAACTTGGGAGGCACCAAAAAGGACAATAGAATCTGAGTTTCCATAACTGAATTGATCATTTACGTCCTTTTCCTACGTGATACGAAGTTAAGTTAATAGAATTGATTAACAGACCTTTTGGGTTGAGATGGTAAATTTGTTCCTTTTATGATGATTAGGGCAGGGGTCAATTGAGCCAGCATGTCTGTAGGGAGTATAGGTGTATTCAAAATATAAAGGTATACAATTAAGTCACAATGAACTTTTGTCAGTTGAATATTTTGAATAGCTTTCTCAATCGTTACACAGGGCATGAGATTTAGCAGTGAGGATCCTCATAGAGCCTAGGTCAGAATCTTCATTAGCAACATCAGAAAGAGGTTGGTATTCAGCTGTGGAAATGTGTAGGGGTCCTTCACATAGTTAATATCACACAATAGTTTTCAAAAATTATTTCATGTTTTTAAGGATGACATTTGAAGCTGTACCTTTTGAGGGCATACATTCCCGATATATCTCAACTATTGAAAAGGTATTATCCATTTTATTTTTCTGGTGTGACTCTGAGAATAACTTTTTCAAGACAACTAATAGCATACTGGAAAACTTTGGACAGTATGAGTTTTGTTACTAAAAAGAATATCATTCATATATTGCATAATGTAAGCTTGAAGGTATTTTTCCTGCATGGACAACAAGGCTTCTGCCACAAAACATTGACATATATTGGAGCTGTTTACCATTCCCTGATGAGGAAATTTCCACTGATCTCCCTGTACAGGTTCCATATTATTAAGGACAGGTACAGAAAGGCAAACTTTTCTTTATCCTGATAGTCTCAAGGAATACCAAAAAAGCAATCATTTAAATCTCTCACAGTAAGAGGTTAATCTGTAGGAATGACCATGGGTGTGCACAAACCTGGTTGCATGGGCTGCATGTAAGCCTCCATGCTACACGCTATGGCAATGGTCATCTTTCTGATCTCATTGGTCTGGTGAAAGTAGGAGGATTCCAAGGACTGTTGGAGGGTTCCCTGTGCCCCACATCCAATTGTTGCTGTCCTTCAGCTATTTAACTACACTGTGGCAATACTTTGAGATATTCCATCTCCCCCTTTTATTGGCCACTGATTAACCCAAATTGGAGAAATCAGTCGACCGGATGACAGGAAAAGCACGCATCTAGGTTGGTGCATTACCAGTGACAGTTTTTATAAATTTGGATGTCCTAAACCAAATTGACCGATTTTAAACAAAAATCTCATGGGGTGACACTAAACCATCTTTATTTTTCCCAATTTTAGGGACATAGATACTTTAATTCTACTAGAAGAAGACAGTAACTTCCATTTGAGACAACAAATCTCATCCTCATATAGTCACAGGAATGTCTTCCACAAACAGCTATATAAATTCTGTATATCCTTTATGACCTCTCTATTTTAATATCTCAGAACTCCTTGTTTTTACCCCAGTTGGGAACCCAAGGACAATCAAAATGGAGGACAGTTTAAGAGTAGGCCATTTTTGTAGCCAAAATGTAGAAGCAATAATAGTAACATTAACATCAGTATCGATAAGACCAGAAAAGGTTTTATAATTTGAGTAAAAAAGAGGGTTTTTCCCTGGTAATGTGCTGTGACCACATGATATGACATTTTCCTGTATTTCCAATTCCCTGGTATCCTCACTCTAAACTTCTTTGGTTCATGGGACATAAGATAGTAACAGCAATTGAGGAATAGAGCATTCCTTGTCAATAGACAACAGTCCTCTTGAAGACCTAAGTACCTTAATTTCTCCAGGATAATCTTCATCAACTGCACCAGGAACAGCAATAACTCCCTTTAAATTTAGACCACCTGCCCCCAAATCTAATCCCACTGACTTGGGGAAATAGGTCCCCAAATTCCCGTCAGCACTGCTTGTATGTCCATTGCAATAGTAAGAACCACATTTCTAGCTGCTGGCAGGTCAAATCCTGCATCTTCTGAGGTTGTGCTGGGAGAGATGAAACACTCCATTGCCCACTGGGTATTGTAACAGGGCAAAGGTTTCTCCATCTTGTCTCAGCTGAAGCCATCTTTGGTTTCTACCCCCTGTTCTGAAAAGTCCCGTGGGAAAGTACCCAATCCTGTTCTAGAAACTCAGGGTTGAAATACCCCAGCTAACTGCATGTTCTTGGCTCTTGTTCAATGCTTGCTTGCTTCTCCATGCAGCTGCCAACCAGGATGTAGTTTTTCTGTGTTCTTTGTCTTTACAAACTCCCTGTAATATGCATTTGCGGCTGCTCTGTAAGAAGTGTTTCTCCCCTGGCAGTTGCTGGTTGGCTTAATAGAGACTCTCAATTCGGACTTTGGTGGTGCTGAGTGGTCTTTGGGTCCTGACCCTGTAACAGGTATATGCCCGGAGTTGTTGATAACTGCAGTTATTTCCTGGTGTCACAGGAAGACAGGCAAGGGGTTGCCCATCTTTATAAAACTTGTTCTCCACTGATTAGCCAACAAGTGCAGAATTTGGCATGTTAAAATTACCATGAGCTTGTCTGGGAGCCACCAAGGCATCCCTATAGTCTTTCTGCAGATGCCCTGGCTTCCCACATCTAAAGGAACTGGCCTACCTAGCCTCAGTGCTTGCCTGTAATGGACAAAGACTTTGTTTTTGTTGGCTGAGCAACCACCCACCTTTTTTACTGCTTTTGTAAGGCAACCGAGAAATCAGCAAAAGATTCTGAAAGGCCCAGGAATATTTTGAGGAAGGTCTGGGTAGGTTTCAGGTAGTTTTTTACACGCTCACAGTGCAGCCAGTGACCCATGTTTCTCTCTCAGATGAGGCTGTTGACAACAGGCAGTGGCTGTGGCAGTGGCAGCCATGAGAGACACTTACCAGCAAGAAGCTAAGGGAGGAAAGCATGTACAACCCTCTTCCCTGGACCCCTCTATATTGGGGCCACTGCAGGAAGGTGCTGGCCACTCAGTTCATAGTTCTGGAAACATCTTCCCAGAGATGTGTCTTAGTTGATTCTAGAGCTTATCAAGTTGACAGTTAAGTTTAACCACCACAGTAGGGTTGGCTGGTTTCATATGGTTGGATTTTATGAATTCTTTATGTACTTTAGATAATAGTCCTTCATCAGATAATGTCTTTTGCAGTCAGTTTATGGCTTGTTTTTCCTTTGCACCTTTGTTAGAGCAGAAAAAAAATAAATTTTAAAGAAGGGTAACTTTTAATCATTTTTTTCATGTACCCTGCCTTTGGTGTTGTGTCTAAAAGGGCATCATCAAAACCCCAAAAATGGTCTGCATTTCCTCCTGAGTGATCTTTTAAGAATTATATTTGCATTTAAGCCTGTGAGCTGTACTGGATTACCTTTTATGAAGGCTAGGCAGTGTCTTGCTTGTTTGGTTTGCATGTGGGTGTTCAGCTTATCAGCACTGTCCTTTCTCCACTGTACTGGCCTTACTCCTTGCAAAAGATCAGTGGACTGATGTCTGTGGGTCTATTTCTGGGCTCTCTGTTCTGCTCCACTCATCCATTTGTCTAGTCTTTCAAATACCATGCTGCCTCAGGCAGTGTGAGTCCTCTGGCTTTATCCCTCATCACTGTGTCAGCTTTCCTGGGGGCTTTTGCTTCCCCACATAAACTTGAAAATCAGTCTTTTTTCCCCAGACAGAGTCTCTTATCTCACGCTGATGTTAGATTCACTATGTGGCCAAGGGTGACCTTGAACTCTTGACTCTCCTGCATCCACCTGAAAAGTGCTGGGATCAAACGCTGGCTTTGTGTGTGCTAGGAAAGCCGCTCCACCAACTGAGACAGATCCCCAGCTATGAATCAGCCTGTCCATACTTATAAAGTGGCTTGCTAGGTGTGGGATAACTCATCCCTAACAGGCTTGAGGACCAGCCGGCTGAAACAAGTAAAAAAGATGCTTTCTGAGAGCCAACCTGGGTCTGCCTAAGGGCCTTAGCAACAGCAGCTGAGACATGATCTGTGGGGTCGAGGGCATATAAGGCTTGCCTCTTCCTGAATAAACTGAGCTTGATTCGACGTTCTCCCAGAGTCTGCGCGGTTTGACTCTGCACCTTCTTGCCCCCCTCCTCCAAAGGGAACAACAGCACAGGACCCTGCTACAGCTAGGATTCTGATGGTGCTCTGTTGACTGTATCACAGGCTGGGAAGAGCAGGTATCTCCACAGCTTTGAGTCTTCTGGTGCATAAACTGTGGTCTCTCTTTCCTAACAGGCCAGGTGAGGGGAGGAGAGAGAGTGGAGCCTTGGGATTTGCATGGCTGGTTTCCAGTTCACTAGCTCTCAAACAGATAGTGGAAGCCCGAGAAGGAGTGGCTAGGAGAGAAGTGAAGGGAGATGGTGAGATGTATCATGGTCCTAAGGCCCCAGGTTTCTGGCCCACAGAGGCCCTTGGGCCCAGGCCTAACATCGGTGGGAGGATGAAAGCAGTTAGCTGACAGGAATTAGAGAGGACAGGTGAGCAATAAACGTGAATTCAAAAACTAATCAAGATATGGGGGAACCAAACTCCTTTCTGCTCGACCCTGTCACCTCTGGGTGACTCTGTGTCACCTGCTAAAACTGGGTCAGCAGAAAGCGAAGCAGTGAAGAGGTCACCAACAGGCCTGGAAACACCAGCCAGAAGAGGGAACCTGCTGCCACCATGGTCCTCGTGCACTCAACCTTCCTCCCCGCAGGGTCCAATGTCAGCCCAGAGATCCTACCTACCAGAGCACAAAGCCTACGTCTTGGGACAGGACCATGGGGCTGGAGACGCGGAGGGGTGCATCGGAGTCCTGGAAAGGAGATGCAGGGTGTAACAGGCCGCTAGTGTTAACGGCCTTGCAGGGGGCTGAGGGTCCATAGGCAGGAACTGTTCAGGATGCTCTGGGGTGGGATCAATGGGAGGGGCACCAATGTGTTTGTCCCTAGGTGGAGCGTGTGCCCCAGGCTAATGGTCTGGATGACACAGGCCAGGAGGGGCGGGGCTTCTCGGCACCAGCCCCAGCCTTTGGGCGGGTGGCCTTGGCTTCTGTCCGCGGAACTGTTGTCTGTAGGAAGTTCGGGGAGTAGGAGGGTCTGTGTTCCCGGGCGTGTTCCTCCCTGCCAGCATCCTTCGGGCGGGCGTTGATCGCTGATGCTGCGGTGGTGGGCGGCGGGAGCTGGAGCGGGTGCGTTGGAGCGATGGCAAAGCTGCGGTTAGGTGAGTGACCTCAGCAGAACAGTCACAAGCAGCACGGGCTCTGTCGCCGGGTTAGGGTCTGAGGCCTCCTCTCCACCCTCCCTCCCCTCCCTTTTCTAGCCCCACCTGGGCGGGAGCGCAGTCTCAGGTAGCCTCCTGGAAAAGCTTCTGGAGTCCGCAGGGAAATGGGAGCTAAGAACAGAAGAAGGAAGGACACAGGGGATTCCTGCAGGTAGGGTGAGTATCCACCCCTGCCCGAGGTGCATCAGGCTTTTCATTAAACTTTTTATCTCCTTGAGCACTGGACTTAGCTCCATTACACCTCTGGTGCTCCTTTTCTCCTCACGCTGGACATTTTGTAGTTTTCTTTGTCCAGCTTGTTCCTTTTCATTATAGGTCTGCTTAAGTGATTACTGATAACAACAATGTTATTAGCCCTGTCAGTAGTAGGCTGTCTTTAAATCCTCGCTTCTACACCATTAATCCAAAACTCTTTACTTTAGCCTCGGGCATATTTTTTGGACAAGGGCAGAAAGCAGCTCAATTTTTTGCCAAATTATCACAAGAAGGGTCCTTAGGCTATTAATATTCTCCCCTCTGAAACCTGAGCTGGGCCCTCATAATTTATATCACTCTCAGCACTGTGGTCTTCCATGCTCCCACTAGGGTGCGCATTAAATCTGGCTTAAAGAGTTCAACCACTTTTGTAGTCCAGGGTCGACTCCCTGGTATTGCTGTGCCCAGGTCGCAAGACCCCCAAGCAAGACCCCCAAGCAAGACCACCACAGAGCCATTATCCCATGCAAGCACACTCTTATCAATAAAACAAGCAAGCTTGGTCTGCCATCCAACATCTGACACAGTGGGTGGGGAGAATGGTCCCGAGCATTCACTTTAAGGGGTTTATATAGGAAAAGTTTACATGCAGCTTGGGATTGGACGAGGGGGCTAGGGGTGAGGTAAACATAAGGTTACTAATGGCTAACAGGATTCAGGGTATCTATAGAGAAATAAATTTTTATTCCCTATGTCCTGCTTTTGTTGACACATTCAGATTTATTGTTGCAGTCCTACACTCCTCTAAGGTCAACGTCTGGTCAGTTGAGTCCATTACTCCCCATATCTTGTTTTGCCAAGTCCAGGATACATAGATTTCTTATCCCAGCCTTATAAGATCAATTTCTGTTCACTTCTAAAACTGCTGGTCAGCAAATACCTTTGGAGGAGGGGAGGGGGAAGCGTCTCTCAAGATGGCTACTGGTTTTTCCCTTTCAGTATCAACTTCTGTCTTACTGTTCTATTGCTGTGAAGAGACAC
>CABHPP010117620.1:27006-76337 GCA_902168425.1 Peromyscus attwateri | reverse complement strand
TTTTTTTTTTTTTTTTTTTTTTTTGGTTTTTCGAGACGGGTTTTTCTGTGTAGCTTTGCGCCTTTCCTGGAACTCACTTGGTAGCCCAGGCTGGCCTCGAACTCACAGAGATCCGCCTGCCTCTGCCTCCCAAGTGCTGGGATTAAAGGCGTGCGCCACCACCGCCTGGCCTTAGCCGCTGTATTTTAAGCTGGTAGGCTTTAGATGTCATGGGGTTCCGAGGCAGCTATAGTTTGGGAACACTGAATTGGTTGGGATTGAGCAAGTTCTGCTGATCACGTCTTTGGTTTCATGTAAATCTTCATAGCAGGTTATAGACTGTGGGATATTTAAAATACTTTATTTTAGTCAAACAACTGATTTCTTTCTAGGTGTGATGACGAGGAACACACACGGATCAGCCTGAATTGTACTCAGAAGGCTTTGATGCAGGTGCTGGCTTTTCTCTCCCAGAACCAACAACTTTATCAGAAAACTGAAATTCTGTCACTGGAGAAGGTATTTCTGCCTTCATGTTGCTGAGCATTGTGACAGCTGTGTTGGCCATGACTGACATGTGGATCCTGTGTGTGTTGAATGATGTGTGAGTGTTGGCCATGACTGACATGTGGATCCTGTGTGTGTTGAATGATGTGTGAGTGTTGGCCATGACTGACATGTGGATCCTGTGTGTGTTGAATGTGTGAATGTTGGCAGATTGCATTACTGTTGTTCTTGTGCTGCAGATTCATTTGTCAACTATTAAGTCAAACAGTCATCAAGGGCCAGCAAGATGGCTCAACAGGTAAAGGTGGCTGTGGTCAAGCCTGGCCACGTGAGTGTGATTCAGAGAACTCACAGATGGAGAGAACCGACTGAGTGTGCACACACAGACACACACAAGCACCAAGTATGGTGAGGACATATTCCTGGAAACTTTATCATGAGGAGATAGTCTAGGACTAGGAAAGCATTGTTCTTTCTTCTGTGTGGTTTTAGACCTGGATATTCAGTACCCTCCCGTATTAGTTCCTTCCCGTTGCTGTGACAGAACACCATGACCAAGGCAGCTCACAAAAAGAAAGTAAGTGTGCGATTGGTTTACAGTTTCCAAGTGTGTGATTGGTTTACAGTTTCCAAGTGTGTGATTGGTTTACAGTTTCCAAGTGTGTGATTGGGTTACAATTTCCAAGGGCTAGAGAGGGCAGAGGAAAGGCATGGCGGCCTGAACAGCCGGTAGCTCACATCTCAATCCACAGGTAGGAAGCAGAGGGGACACTAGGAATGACTTGAGTCTTTGGAAACCTCAAAGCCTGCCCCCAGTGACCTCCTCCAACCAAGCCACACCTCTTAATCTTTCCCAACTTGAACCTTTGGGGTGGGGCTATTTTCACTCAAACTACCACATTCAACATGTTGGTCCCTATAGGCTCATGGCCTTAGGCTCATGGCCGTGTCATCAGGAAAAATGCATTTAATCTCACTTCTAAAGTTCCCATAGTCTTTCACAGTCTCAATACTTTTTATTTATTTATTTATTTATTTTTTAAATTACACTCATGATATTCATTAATTACACTCATGATATTAATCACATTTGTGGTAGTCATAGATTACATTCGCAGTATTCATTTAATTATATATATATATTATATATATATATATATTATATATATATATATATTTTAAATTTTAAATGCCAAATGTCATTTATTTATTTATTTATTTATTTATTTATTTATTTATTTATTTTTTTGGTTTTTCGAGACAGGGTTTCCCTGTGTAGCTTTGCGCCTTTCCTGGAACTCACTTGGTAGCCCAGGCTGGCCTCGAACTCACAGAGATCCGCCTGGCTCTGCCTCCCGAGTGCTGGGATTAAAGGCGTGCGCCACCACCGCCCGGCCCAAATGTCATTTATTGAAGGGGGGAGGAGGTCTTAAATACAGGCTTACAGCACAATGGGGGGACCCTGGAGGGCAGAAGTTCGCTACTGATGTTTTACAATCTTGCTTCTAATCTGTTAATGCCCATTATTCAGGATACACAGACAAGGAACTTCTCTTAAGCATTCAGGAGGGTGGAACCTGGCAGGGAATTAGCATAGGGAGGATATCAAGGTCAAGGTGCGCAAGCAAGGCAACAGTTACCCAAAACGGGGGCCAGGGACCTACAGGTCCCCCTTTTATTAAAAAATGAGCTTCTGACTTGGGTTGTGTGGGACATCAGCAGGTCACCTTACCCGTCATGGAGACGCCTGCCCAGGCCACACAGGTGCTCTGTCTTAGGCTGGTGAGTGCCCCCCAGGCATTCCTTGTCTCTGAATACTCATTTTCATACAGGCTCAATCCACAGCAACTCTCATAAAGGAAAAATTTAACTGGGCCTGGCTTACAGTTTCAGAGGTTTAGTCCAATATCTTTGTGGTGAGAAGCATGGTGGCATGTAGGCAGACGTGGTCCTGGAGAAGGAACTGAGAGTTCTACATCTCCCCCCACCCCCCAGATAAGGTTTCTCTGTGTAGCTTTGGAGCCTGTCCTGGATCTTGCTCTGTAGACTAGGCTGGCCTTGAACTCAGAGATCCACCTGGCTCTGCCTCCTGAGTGCTTGGATTAAAGGCGTGCGCCACCACCGCCTGGCTTGAGTTCTACATCTTGATCTGTAGGCAGCAAAGGACTGTTTTGTCACACTGGGCATAGCTTAAGCATAGGGGACCTCAAAGCTTGCCTCCACAGTGACACACTTCCTCCAACAAGGCCACACCTCCTAATAGTGCCTCTCCCTGTGGGCCGAGCATTCACACACCTGAGTCTATGGAGGCCATTCCTATTCAGACCACCACCACACTGAGACTCAAGGCAATCTTTTAATTGTAACCCCCTATGAAATCAAAAGCAAATTACATACCTCCAACATACAATGGCATAGAATATACATTACCATTCCAAAAAGGAGGAATGGGGGCATAGTGAGGAAATACTGGAACAAAGCCAGCCTGGAGCCCATCAAGGCCAATTCCAAATCCTGTAGCTCCGTGTCTGGTGTCAAAGGGCTTAGATGGCTCCTCCCTTATGGCTTTGCTGATTGTAACACACTTCTCTTGTTGATCCGCGGGGTGAGAATAAGACCACCACCACAGTTTGTTTTTAAGATTTATTTATTCTGTGCAGTGTTCTGCCTGCATGCATCTTTATGCCAGAAGAGGGCACCAGATCTCATCCTAGATGGTTGTGAGCCACCCTGTGGTTGCTGGGAATTGAACTCAGGACCTCTGGGAGAGCAGTCAATGCTCTTAACCACTGAGCCATCTCTCCAGCCCCACTACCACAGTTTTTGACTCAAATTTGAAGCAAGTTTATTAAATACTGGCCAGGACAGTGGACACTGTTTAGGTTCCTATCTGGGATTCCCAGAGAATGGCCACAGATTACGTTAGTCGGTGCTTATAAAGGCAAAACCCACAAGGCTGTATACTTCCCATCTTCATCCAGTCAGGGGACCGAATACATCCTGATGTATTCCCTGCCTATGTGTGATCAAGCACATCCTGCACAGTTAGGACAACCAGCCTGGTTTACAGAAGTGAAAACACGTGCTTGTCATCTCACATGAACAGCCCCCGGCATTCCAGGAAGATATCTCTCCCTGGGCAACTGGGGCTTACTGGTTAGAGGCATTTTTATTTTATGGATGTCTTAAGCACAGTGATTCAAACTTAAAATGTAACTTTAGCCGTCACTCTCTGGAGCTGGTTCTATTCTGTCTGCAGCTCTCCTCGGCAGGTGTCCCCCCCCCGGCTCTGACATCTCCAGCATCCTGGGGTCTCTACTGCAACCCAGGCTTCACTTTTATGTTGCTAGAGAGGTCCCACCAAGCGCCGCAGTTCCACAACCCACGTACAAAATAAACACACAGACGCTTACATTATTTAAACTGCTTGGCCATTAGCTCAGGCCTATCATTGTCTAGCTCTTACTCTTATATTTAGCCCATTTCTATTAATCTCTACTTTGCCACGTGGCTTGTGGCTTACCGGTACCTTACATCTTGCTTGTCCTGGTGGCGGCTCCAGGCAGTCTCCTCCTCCACCTTCCTGTTCCCTCAATTCCCCTCTCTGTTAGTCCCGCCTATACTTTTACAAGTTTGCAAAATGGCTTCTCAGTGCTCCATGTAGGGACTTTCCCGCCACCCACTTGGCTTCAGTGGCTCTCCACAGCTGTGGAGGAAGACTGTGTTTCCTGTGTCCTGCCCGGTCTGCAGCCGCTCAGACCCAAGTAAACACACAGAGGCTTATAGTAATTAAAACTGCTCGGCCATTAGCTCAGGCTCACTACTGACTAGCTCTTGCACTTAAACTCAGTCCATTTCTGTTAATCTATATGTTGCCACATGTTCCATGGCTTTACCTGTGTGTCATTACATGCTGCTCCCTTGATGGCGGGCTGGCATCTTCCGACTCAGCCTTCCTCTTCCCAGAATTCTCCTTGTCTGCTTATCCCGAGTATACTTCCTGCCTGGCTACTGGCCAATCAGCATTTTATTAAACCAGTGTACAAAAGCATTATCCCACAGCAACCCTTCATGACCCTAAAGCCAGAACTACATGGTTAACACTGCCAAGTTCAGCTGCCCACTTGAGGTGGAGCCTGGCCCCCTTAAATCACGTCTGCAGAAGCCTCGTGGTTGTTGCTTTTTAGGAGCAGAAAATCCCTTAGGTGGTTTCACAGGTTGGAAGCTTAGCTGGGTGGGGTCTTCTGTGATGGCGCCCGCCTCCATTTCACATCAGTCCTCTCTGGATCTCTTGGCTCAAGCATTACATTCCCTGGTGGTGTTCTCTTCAAACTACGTTTTGTATTTCTTTCTGCCCTGTGTTCCCTTTTTCATTGTAGATGTGCATAAGAGTGATAACTAGTAACCAAGTAACAGACCGTCTTAAAATCTCCTCTACCAAAACTTAGATTTAGCCTCAGGCAGATTAACCAAAGCAGAAAGCAGCCACATTCTCTGTCACTTATCCCAAGAATAGTGTCTAACCCCATTGCTAATATTGCTCCCTTTGAAACCTTTTGAGCTGGGCTTCCTCTGTCCACACCGCTCACATCTTGGTTTAGAATGTCCTTCCATGTTCATTCCCCATCCTGTTGTAATGCACTTGACATCCCTCCATTTCTGTCTCCTTTCTGGTTTTCTCGAGGTTCTAAGACCCAGTAAAACCAAAGATTCCAGTCACAGCTCATTCCGTCATTCCTTCTAAAAGAAAGATTTATTTTTTATTTTAAGATATGAGTGTTTTGTCTGCATGTATGTGTGTGCCTTGTGGAGGCAGTACCTGTGGAGGCCAGAAGAGGGTGTTGGATCCCTTGGAGTTTACAAGTCATTGTGAGATGCCGAGTGGGTGCTGGGCACCAAACCCGGGTCCTCTGCAAGAGCAGCGAAGTGCTCTTTTTGCTGAGCCCTCTCTCCAGCCCCCAGGCTGTCATTCCTTTGTGTTCCCGTAACAGTAGCACCGACCTTGAATTTAAAAACTTCTTTTTGAATGTGTGTTAAATATCTAGCAGGGTGTGAGCTCCCAGAAGTTAGATGTTTTTGTTAGGTTTGTATCCCAAACTTTAGCTTAAGCTACCACGAGCTTATGTACACAAATCTTACTGATTCCAATTGTTCTATACATTTCTTTGGACCGGAGAAAAATAATGTTCTAACTTGTGTTTCTCTTCAGCCTCTGCTTCTGAATACTGGAATGGGACGGTTGTGCACACTGGATGAACCTGTCTCCCTGGCAACAATGATAGATCGAATCAAAGGACACCTAAAGCTGGCTCATCTTCGCTTAGCTCTTGGAGTAGGGAAGACCTTAGGTACATAGCTTTCATCACCTAGTGCTTTGGACAGATTTGGTTTGGGATATTTTTGACACCTGATCTCATAGACATTAGGATGGCTTCAAACTCCTTTTGCTCATATCTCCCAAGTGTGTGCTGCTTTTATTCGTGTAAGTGGTAGAGAACACGTTAGTAGCTCAGGGAGATAATTGGTCTACTTTGTCAACCAGGGAGGGCTGGGCTCTGATATGGACTACATCTCCCTAGCCTAAATGATAAAATGTCTTAGTTTTCTGTGTTCATCTCCAGTCAGCATTGGAAGCCTGACAGTCATAAACTGGCCATTGCTGCAATGGGAATGGAGGGTTTTACATCATGGAGTCAAAATTCTAGACCGGGCTGGGTGTGGTGGTCCACACCTTTACTTCTAGCACCTGACAGAAGCAGGTGGATCTCTGTGCTTGAGCTGAGTCTACAAAGTGAGTTACAGCTAAGGCTACACCCTGAGATCCTGTCTTTAAAAAGGAGGAGAGGACGAGGTGCCTGATGCATTTGTAACATCCTGCTTTTTTTTCTTTTTGAAGATTTTTTAACTTGGAGTGTTTTTACATGTGTTGTCAGACCCTGGAGCTGAAGTTACAGGTGGTGGTGAGCCACCAGACATGGATGCTGGGAACCAAACCTGGGTCCCCTAGGAGAGCAGCAAGTGCTTTTAAACTGAGCGTCCATCTCTCCTGCTCTGCATTTCTCTGTCTAGAACTTGTCCTCTTGCCTCTGTCTGCAGACCAGCTGAGGTTTGTTATTAGCACTGAGCAAAGCCTGGAGCTGCAACTCTGCTGTTGCTCAGAGGCTTACGGGTTTGTGCAGCTGCATTCAGAGGAACAATGTCTTGTGTTCCATTTTGAGAACCAAAGATGGATCTGTTTGCATAAATTTAAAATAAAATTGTTTTTGGAGCTGGGCATGCTGGCACATGCCAGCTATCTGAACATGTGTGGAGCTGAGGCAGGAGGATCACTAATTCTGCTCAAGTTCTAATTTTGACTGGCCCCGAATTTAGGGTTATCCTCACACATGCTGGGATTATAGGCATGTGCCATCACCATGCCTGCTTTTTGGTTTAGTTTTTTTTTTTAAATCTATCTATCTATCTATCTATCTATCTATCTATCTATCTATCTGGGTTTTTCGAGACAGTTTCTTTGTGAAACAGTCCTAGCTGTCCTGGAACTCGCTCTGTAGACCAGGCTGGCCTTGAACTCACACAGATCTACCTGCCTCTGCCTCCTGAGTGCTGGGATTAAAGGTGTGTGCCGCCACCACCTGGCTATTGTTTTATTTTTTGAGACAAGGTCTCACAGTGTAGCCCCTGACTGCCCTGTGACAGCATAATTATCAAGACAGCATAATTCATACACTGATGAAGAGATTAGCCAGTCTGCGTTAGGGTTAGGATTGGTAGTACAAGCTGCGGTGTTAACTGAAGGGTTCTGTCTATAATAAGCCCTCTTGTTTTTGTCTTGAAGAGTCTCCAGTCAGAGTTGTGGCCCTGTGTGCTGGTTCTGGGGGCAGCGTTCTACAAGGAGTGGAGGCGGACCTTTACCTCACAGGTAGGAACCTTTCTGGATCTCTTCCTCAACCTTGCTTTACCTCTTAAACATTCAAAACTCGCAGATTTCAGGACCGTGCCTGGCACGGGTAACGTGCTTTTCCCCTTTCATTTCTGCTTGTTTTTGAGGTGCAGGGATTTGAACCCGGGGCCTCTTGCATGCCGGCAAACACTGTACTACAAGCTACACCACCAACCCCTAATAAATGTTTTGAACTTGAACTAAACAGGAGTTATATCGAATTGAAGGCATACCGTGCTGTCTGTAGAGGGGAGAAGTGATTGACAGTCTGTTAGTTTGCCCCCTAAATTGATTTCTCTTGTTTTTTTGTTTTTTTTGTTTTTTTTTGGTTTTTCGAGACAGGGTTTCTCTTGTGTAGCTTTGCGCCTTTCCTGGAACTCGCTTGGTAGTCCAGTCTGGCCTCGAACTCACAGAGATCCGCCTGGCTCTGCCTCCCGAGTGCTGGGATTAAAGGCATGCACCACCACCGCCTGGCTTCTCTTGGTTTTTACATAACCACTTTCCTTTTCAGATTTCATGTCAGTAGTGGAAGCCTTTTCTGTCTTGTTATCTGGGCTGGAAAGAGGTTCCTTTGGGCCCAAAAGCTAGTAATCAGTTCTGTTAAGTCAAGCTCTGAAATCTTTCTAGAACCTTCCCTGAAGTACTTACTGCATTGTGCCTCTAACGGTCCCCCAGGTTAGTTTTTATTTGAGGATTTTACTTTTATTGTATGTGTGTGCTGTGGCACACACATGTAGAACTCAGAAGACCACTGTGGGAGTTGGTCCTCACCATGTAGGTTCCTGGGATTGACCTTGATTTCTCAGCTTGAGGGCAAGTACCCTTAGCTGTCTCACCCACCAGGCAGGGTCTCACTGGGTAGTCCTGGCTGGCCTGGAACTCACAGAGATCACCTGCCCTTGCCTCAAGTGCTGGGATCAAAGGCGTGCGCTACCATGTCCACTACAACCATGCTCTTCTTTTTCTTGATTTTTGAAACTTAAGTCTCACAGTAAGGCCAGACCAACCTCAAACTTGTCATCTTCCTGCCTCAGTGTGAGTCCAGCCCAGCCCTGGTTCATCTGTATCCTAAGAATTCTTTGAGATCTGGGGAGATGCCCATTAGTAAGGTGCCTGCCATGCAAGCAGGGGGACCTGAGTTTAGTCCAGAGCCCACCCCGGTGCTAGCGAGGAGACAGAGGACCCGTAGGGTTTACTGTCAGTCGGTCTAGGTGAGTTCCTGAGCTCTGTGTTCAATAAAGACCATCTAAAAACATGAGGTGGAGAGAAATCAATAAATGTACTAATTTCCCACGTTCACATAAGGGGATGTCCTCGATCTGAGATTAGACAAGGAACCGTGGAGGGTAAAGTGTCAGCCTGCCTGCACTTTAGATCCGAACCCTTTACACACGTATGAAAGGCTTTGGATTTGTCCTGACTAGATCCTTAAACCAAGCAGATAAAGGAGCTTAGTTAAAGAATTGTGGGGAGGCGACAGACAGCTGGAGTGAGTATCAGGGCTGCCTTGGAGAGAAGTCCTGAACTTCAGTTGAGGAACTACGTGACCTTGATGACAGTGAAGAAATCACGTGTGAAATCCCTAAGTGCACACACAGGGACAGGCAGCGTCCTTCACCTGTCACTGTTCAGAGGACTAGAGGCATTTCCAAGTGCCTTCCCTTTGTCACCTGCTTCCACAGCACATGCCCACCTGTTCCTTAGGGCAGTGAAAAATGAGAGTGACCATGGACCAGGCTCTAACCATTTCTTTGCTGCTTCTCCTGATCTTTGTTCTATTATCTGGCACTGTCTTTTTTTTTTTTTTTTAATATATTTTTAAGATTTATTTATTTATTATGTATACAGAAGAGGGTGCCAGATCTCGTTACAGATGGTTGTGAGCCACCACGTGGGTGCTGGGAATTGAACTCAGGACCTCTGGAAGAGCAGTCGGTGCTCTTAACCTCTGAGCCATCTCTCCAGCCCTGGCACTGTCTTTTTAAGTAGACATGACGGGTTTCATTGTGACCGGTTCATGCACGTGGACTTTGAACACACTCTTGTCCATCCAGTCTGCTGGTCTCTCCTCTCCCTTCCCAACTGCTTCCTCTTTTCTCTTCTTATGAGCCAGTGAGTTTCATTAAAGTTGCTCACACCTCTTCTGCCCTCCATCACCCATACATACATGGCATGTACTTGCAAACATGCATAGGCATACAGTTAAAAACAATCTAGTTCTTAAGAATTATAAAGTAATATGTGTATAATAAGATAAGTTCAAGCAATTCCAAAATGTTAAAGTATTTTAAAGGGTGCTCGCATACAAACTATTCCTAACAGTGAACTGATACTATTGTGTAGAGTTGAAAACAGCTAGCTCACTTTCCCAGTAAGAACACACTTTCCTTATTTTTACATTTAAAAAATTTAGCTGGGATCTGATGGCACACACCTTAAATCCCATGATTTGGGAGGCAAAAGCAGGAGGATCTCTGTGAGTTCCAGTACAGCCAGGGCTACACAGAGAAACCCTGTCTCGAAAAAAACAAAACAACAAACATTTAAAAAAATTTTAATGGCCTTATGTCTGTAAACCCTGATTAAAGTTTAACTTTCTATAAACCAAATTGTATATAACACACAGGCACACACTTTATTATTTCCAGAGTTTCATTCATATTCATTATTTTTATCTCTCCTCCCCCATAATGTTTTTGTTCTCAAATTCAGTCATCAAATTTACAAATGATATTTTTAAAAATTTACAACATATTTGAGTTTCCCCTGTATCTTTTCACAGTAAATTTTTTTTCTCTCTTTTTGGTTGTTCAAGACAGGGTTTCCATGTGTGGCTCTGGCTGTCCTAGAACTCACTCTGTAGACCAGACTGGTCTCAAACTCAGAGCTCCTCCTGCCTCTGCCTCCGGAGTGCTGGAATTAGATTAAAGGTGTATACCACCGCTGCCCAGCCACAATAACTAACAAGGCATTTTTTGTTTAACTGCTTATTTGTTGATGGGGTCTCCTATAACCCAGGATTGCCTCCAGCTATTTAGTTGAGGCTGGCCCGGATGCTTGATCCTCTTCCTCAGCTTCCCAAGTTCTAGGATTACACGGTTATCCATGGCAGCATTCTGCATCAAAGAAAAGTATTTATGTCCAAAATGCTACGAAACTATTT
The DNA here is from genome assembly GCA_902168425.1 of Peromyscus attwateri. Lineage (NCBI taxonomy): Eukaryota > Metazoa > Chordata > Mammalia > Rodentia > Cricetidae > Peromyscus > Peromyscus attwateri. The sequence goes on along the minus strand of CABHPP010117620.1, from coordinate 65,745 downwards.
TAACACAAGCATAAGAGGAAAGTTCCACACCTAGACTCACTTGACAGGTTATAGTAAAAATACTGGCACATTCAAAATGCTATACATACTATCTTCAGGCCATGAGAATAAAGTATAGACGAAACATAACATGAAATTCATGTTTTGGGCTCAGGGGTAAACAAACTTGCTTTGCAAATCTAATGACTGGACTTCAGTTCCAGATGCCATAAGGGGAGGAGAGAACTGACTTCTCAAAGTTGATTTCTGACCCCTGATAATGCATCAGGGCACATCACACACACACACACATGCAGCACACCCAGTGCCATCTCTGTCTTCTGTCCCATTCCCGTATTCTTGCTCCTGAACATAGACACGATGCAGCACCATAAAGTGACATGTAGTTTGAACTTTCTCTTCCTGTGCTGGCCAGCAAACGCAGGACCTTGTGCACCGTTGCGTTCATTCATTCAGAATACAGACACGGGCTCCCTGCTGCGGTGGCTCAGGATGCACATATTCCATGTCTAAGATTTAAGACGTTGCTCTTTCCTCCTGGGCAGGTGAAATGTCCCACCATGATGTTCTGGATGCTGCCTCCAAAGGAATAAATGTCATTCTTTGTGAACACAGCAACACTGAACGAGGCTTCCTTTCCGATCTCCAGGAAATGCTGGGTGTCCACTTGGAGAATAAGATTAGTATTATCCTGTCTGAGACCGACAGGGACCCTCTTCATGTGGTTTAAAACACACAACATGTCATGGTGACACAAGCCACATGTCTTTTGGATCGAAATAGGACTGTGCGGGAAGAGCTGGTGGTGCTGATTCCTGCAGAACTGCTCGATGGACATCTTTTTCAGTTCTCAGGCTGGCTCGCTAATGTTACAGCTCATGAGGTAAAGACCATATGTAGAGTACAATAAAGACAAATATTCACTATAAACTCTTGGAAAAGGTGACTAAAACCTGTATGTAACTAGGCATTTTTTGTTTGGTTGCTTGTTTGTGACAGAATCTATTGTAACTCAGGATAGCCTCCAACTCACTATTTAGCCAAGGCTGGCCTTTAGGTCACCTTTAGCTGAGGTGCATGCCCACCAAATGCAGGGATTAAAGGCATGCACTTAACATTCTTGAGAAGTGGTTCTGTGTAGATGAGGTGTTTCAGTCTCAGCGATTTTTGTCATTTAAAAACAGATTTGGAGCTGAGTGTGGTAGTGCACAGCTGCAATCCCAGTATCTGGCAGGCAAAGGGAGGAAGTTTAGGAGTTCCAAGCCTGCCTGGAACCCTGTCTAAAAAAGAAAAGCAGCCAGAGAGATGGCTCAGCAGTTAAAACACACTTGCTGCTCTTGCAGTGGAATGGAATTCACTTCCTAGCACTAACATGGTAGCTCACAACCACCTGTTACTCCAGCTGTAGGGCATCTAACACACTCTGATCTCCATAGGCATCCACACTCACAAAGACAAGAAAAAACAGCAAAAAATGGATCTAGATTTATTTCTGAGCAGCATTTTTTGGGTGATGAGGTCAGTCTGTGTACTTTTTGATTTTTCAGACAGGGTTTCTCTGTAGTTTTGGAGCCTGTCCTGGAACTGGCTCTGTAGACCAGGCTGGCCTTGAACTCAGAGATCCGCCTGCCTCTGCCTCCTGAGTGCTGGGATTAAAGGCGTGTGTCATCACCACCTGGCAGTCTATATACTTTTAGGTTAGGCATAGGAAAGAATTTTTTATCAGGATTTAAAAAAAAAAAAAAAACCCATCGGTGATCACTGTCTACATTTCTACTTGTTCCTATAATTTTGTTGTTTTTTGGTAGTGTGGGGATCAAACTAAGCACCTTGTCTGTTTGCTGCTGAAGTTGGGGTGTGAACCTGGGAGAGCAGGGCCTAAAACTGAGGCAGAGTAAAGTCTCCTGCAATAGCCAACTTTATTCAGAGCCTCAGACGATTCATACTCTGAGGGCTAAGAGGTCACCCGAGTAAAGTGGACAGTCCCAAGGACAAATGGCACACGGCAAAAACACTTTTTCCCTAGAGGCATGTGAACAAATAACCAAAGCCAGCTGTAATGAATAATCTAAAGTGAACCCACACCTGGGAGGGGCAGGAAAGCGCATTCCAAGAACAAGTCTGTGGTTTTGAAGAAACTGAGATCACAAGATTCTTGTCTTGTTTTCTTGGAGCTTTCTCACAAGCACTCAAAATTCCCCTTGTACAACTCTCTTTTTTTTTGGTGTTTTGAGACAGCCCTAGTTGTCCTGGAACTTGGCTTGCTCTGTAGACCAGGCTGGCCTTGAACTCAGAGATCCGCCTGCCTCTGCCTCCCGAGTGCTGCCGCCGCCGCCGCCGCCGCCGCCGCCGCCGCCGCCGCCGCCGCCACCCAGCTGTTCAACTCTATTCTTGAACATTGTGAATGGAAGGCCAAGTGTTGTACCACTGAGCTCCAAAGTCACTTGGAATTTTATCGCTAATTAATGGTACTAAACACTCAAAATATGACTAGTGATTACTATACAGCATTTCCTGCAGGTATTCAGGTAATCTACAAGCCAGACTCAAAGACACATTCTGCATGTCCTCTCTTATGAAGAACTTGGATATGTATGTTTGTGTGTGGGTGCATGCAGTCTTAGAACCAGAAGGGAAGAGACAAGATAAAGAGATTTTTAAGGAAAAGGAGAGTAATGAGGATACATGAGATAAAGCAGAAGGGAGAGAGGGAGGCATGGCTGTTGGGGATGGGAAGGAATGAGGACCAAGTACAATGAAGTGTGTATGTATGTATATATACACACACATGAAATGCCCTAAGGGAACCCATTACCTTTGCACGCTAAGCTAAAAATTAAAACCAAAGAAAAAAGAGCTTGCTTGGTGAATTACACCTCCAGCCCAGAAGCAAATTAGCCAGGGGTTAGAGCTTCAAGTCACTGTAACTCTAGACTTTAAGGAACAATGCTGCTTGGAGAAGAGAGTGAGTGTATAGTAATATGCATGGTACCCGTTAAGAACTATAAGATGCACTCAAAAATTTTTCAAACACTTCAAAACAACTAGCACTGTAAAATGACTATACACCCTGGTCTTTAATTACCAGTAACATCCACTAAAAAAAAAACTATAAGCCAGGCGGTAGTGGTGCATGCCTTTAATCCCAGCACTGGGCAGGCAGGCAGAGGCAAGTAGATCTTTGAGTTTGAGGTCAGCCTTGTCTACAAAGTGAGTTACAGTACAGCCAGGGCTGTTACATGGAGAAACTTTGTTCCGAAAAACAACAGAAAAAAATGAAGCAACAAAAAACTATAAAGGCAAATGCAAAGATGTGTATGTTGTTATGTTTTGTTTATGATGTGGTAGTTATAATAAACTAGACATATTAAACAAGAACACAAGGTCCATGGAACTGGCGCGAGGGCTCGGTGGGAGAGTGTTTGCTCTGAGAGCGTGAGGCCCTGAATTTGAAGCCCAGCACCCATGCACAAAGCTGGGCACGGCTGTGGTGCCCCAACGCCAGCACTGGTGGGAAGGCAGGCTGACTGACAGCTTGTTGGCAGCCCTTCGCCTAAAAGGAGCTTCTGGTTCAGGAGACGTTCTCTCAAGGCAGTAAGGCAGAACGCGGCAGAAAACACTTCACATCTTACTCTGGTTCTGCGCGCGCGCGCGCGCGCATACACACACACACTCACACCACAAGAAGAAAGTGCAAACCAGCCAGTTTCCTGTGTATCACTGTGTATTTATTGAATGTTTGTCGAAACAGGGCATCACTGTAGCTCAGACTGGGCTAGAACTCATCTTTCCCCTGCCTCCGTCTTCCTGTGTTGGGATTACAAATGTGAGCTCATGTCTTGCTACTGTTGTTCTGAAAGGAGAGAAGCAGTCTGCCTGCCTCTGACTCCTTAATGGTGGCAGGAAAGGGCTGGGCCAGCTATTCCTGCGTGCTATTTAAGAAAATAAACGTCAATGTACAAGAATAATGAAATATTTTTATTTTCTATTGTCCTGAAAACAATTACTAACATGTAAATCAGGATTTTATTTCTTAGTCTGACTTCTCATTCGTATCATAAAAATCAAGGTCATGGTATAAATACTATTTTAAATGTGCTTCCGAGGCTGGGCACATGCCCTATCTATTCCTTACATTTCTCCCACTGTCTCAGTTGAGGACAAACTGTCCCAAGTGTGTGCAGCCTACATCCACAGGGAGAGACTTCTGAAATGTTTTCATCATTTCAGAAAAAGTGGACGAACCACCTCCTTCCTCCTAAGTTCTGTATGACCCCATCTCTGTACTGATCTGAAACAAGTGCACTTGTAGTAATTCAGCTCGGGGAGTTAAACTGCCCTCAAAAATTAGGGATAGCATTCCATATAAAATAATCCAAAAATATCCACTTCCAAATAATCCCTGAGCATACTGTTCATCCAGCAATAAGTCTCCAGAGAAGTAATAAATTAAAGGCACATTTCCCTCCCAACTCGATGACCACTGCATAGTATTAGAAACAGTACACCAGCCAGGCTAATCAAAGTTCAAACTGATGATATGCCCCTTCAATAGTAAATCTTGTATGCTGGACAGAATGATCTAATGTTGGATGTAAACCAGCATTCTTGCTAGAGGAGCAGTAGCTGGGAAACGATGACTTTTCCACCTAAAAGGAGACAGTCTAAGCCTCTTCCTCTTCCTTCTCCAAGAAATCAGCCAATGTTCCACTGTCAACGGGAATTAATAAATATTCCACACCATCAGTTCCCTACAAGACAAAAGAATATTCTATATGTTAATCCTCGGTAAGGGAGCTATCTGGATTTTTCTATTGCAGATTAAACAAACAAAAAACCTGGCCTTTAAAATTATTGTTATTATTATTATTTTGTTTTTTTTTTGAGACAAGGTCTCTGTGTAGCCCTGGCTGTCCTGGATCTCGCTCTGTAGACCAGGCTGGCCTGGAACTCAAGAGATCCGCCTGCCTCTTCCTCTCTAGTGCTGGGATTAAAGGTGTGCACCACACCAGCCTTCACTTGATTTTGAATGTGTTCCAAGTAGCTCTCACCTAAAAATACCTTTTGGGGTCGGAAAAAATGGCTCAGCAGTAAGAGCATTGACTGTTCTTCCAGAGGATCTGGTTGGACCCCAGCACCCACATGGCAGCTCACAACCACCAGTAACTCTAGTTCCAGGGACTCCAGTGCCCTCTTCTAGTTTCTACAGGCACCAGGCGTGCACACACAGAGAACATGCACACACACAAACAGAATTAGAAATGTCCTGGACTCACTCCTCTTTAAGCCCTGCCCTAAACTTCACCGTTCGAGAGCTGTCCATAAAATGTCTCCTCTTTTCTCCCAGCGGTCCGTCGGCAGCACCACAGAGCACGTGCTCACTGTCACATCATCCCATAGTCCAAAGCCCCAGATATTTTCAGCCTGTGTCTTCTTGGCCTCTCAGAAGCATCCGGCACTACAGGGTACCATTCATTCTCTTGTCCCTTGGTTTCTGTGACATCATTTCTTGTTTTTTTTTTTCCTTCCTTTCTGGCTGTCCCACCCGCCTTTGTCCTCAGTAAATAATGCGCACTAACCCTACCCCGGTGCTACAGCGGCAGTCCTACCTTCTTCGTTCTTATAAGTTTGTGATCCCGAAATTCAGTCAGCTGGGCTCGGAGTGTGAGGTCACTGTTCACGAGGAATGCCTCCCGACACTGCTGGTAAAAGTCTTGAAAAGAAAGTCCTGGGGAGACGAAAAGACTAAGTCATTCAATGTTCTGTTTGCCTTAAAAAAAAAAAAAAAAAGGATAGTGTCTTGCTATGTAGCTCTGGCCAGCCTGGAACTCGTATATCAATCAGGCTGGCCTGGAACTCCACCTGCCCGTTTCTTTTCTTTTCGGTTTTTTGAGACAGGGTTTCTCTGTGTGGTTTTGGTGCCTGTCCTGGATCTCACTCTGTAGACCAGGCTAGTCTCGAACTCACAGAGATCCGCCTGGCTCTGCCTCCCGAGTGCTGGGATTAAAGGCGTGCACTACTATTTGAGGCTGGGATTAGAGGTGTGCAGATCCACCGGGCTGCCTCTGTTTCTTAAGGGCGGAGATGAAAGGTATGGACCACCATGCCAGGCATAAGTAAGTGTGTGTACCAGATACACATCCATAGTTCCAGTAGAGCATGTAATTCTAAAAGTAAGTGGGCCTGTCTTCCAATTCCCATTAGCAATCTACTGAGCAGTATATTTGCAAAGATGCTGGAAATTCCCCACAGGTTTGCACAGACACACCCACCACAGAGCAGACACTTCTCTGCTGTGAGAAATGCAGGGCCGCCAAGGGGCTCTAGGACAGGGAATACAGGGGGACAGAGAGTCACATTAAATATCACAAATCATCAGATACCGATGTAGGAGGGGCTGTCCTGGTTATCCAGCTGGAACTTTATAAGGAGCCTGAAAATCCCCCTACAAAAACAAAACAAACAAAAATTTAACAGAGAACCACTCTGTAGGAGTAAGTGTAAAACTCTGCCAACTACGTGGCTAGGCTACACTGCCTTTTGTTCCTTCTCCAAGAAAACCATAGCCTCGTAGGAAGAAAAGCTTTTCTTATCTAGGAGCGTGTGCACAGGAACACATGCACACACATACACATACACACGCGCACGCACACACACTTTCTATAATCAATCCTGAGGAGGTTTGCTGACACTTCCACAGTCTCAGTGCTCAGAAGACTAAGGGCTGCTTGGGCACAGTTCCAGACCTCTGTCCTGTGCTGGGTGTGGTGGCACAGGCCTGTAGTCTCAGGACTCAGCAAGCATAGGCAAGTAAATCTCTGGGTTTGTTCCAGGGAAGTCACGACTACACAGTGAGACCTTATCTCAAAAGCAACAAAACAAACCAAAAAACCAAACAAAAAACCTCTAGCTGAGTAACAGCAAGCTCCCATCTCACATTCACAAAAGAAAATACAACAAATGCCCTGAGTTTTCTCTGTAATACAGCTTAGACATTTTAGTTCAGAAACAACAAGGTTGCCTGCATGTATGTATGTATGTGCATCATATATGTGCTTGTTGGGTTCCTCTGGAATTGAGGTTACATATAGCTGTGAGTCACCATATGGATCCTCGGAACTAAGTCCAAGAATGCTTTACTTAAACTCTGAGACATCTTCCCAGCCCCTAACAACTTGTTAAAAACTATTTTAGCTTCATGGTCAGTTTCATAGGCTACTATTGAATACTCTGCCTACTGTATAATCCAGTCCTGGTCAACCATTTTTATTATCCTTCTGAACCCTTTACAGCAAGTAGGTCCTTTTGTTTCTGTCCCTAACTATCAACTCGACACAGCCTAGAGTTGCCTGAGCAGGGGCTCCTAACCGAGATCACCGCACCCCATGGGTGCCCAGGCCTGTCTGGGGGGCCCCTGTGCTTGTGGATCACTGATGTTGGATGGCCAAGACTACTGTGGGCGGCACCAGCCTTAGGCCGTGAGATGCCTAAGTATGAGCCTGAGAGCGAGCCAGCCAGCAGCATCCCGCCGGTTTCTGCCTTGACTTCTTCCCTGACTTCCTTCAGTGGTGAACCGAATAAATCCTTTTCTCCCCCAGGTTGCTTTGGATTACAGTATTTACCAAACAGCAGAATCACTGATAAACTCAGTACATCCTCAGGTGTACAAAATGTTGTATTTTTGAAGAGCCAGGATTGAATGGAGGGTTTGTACACGTGAGACAAGTGCTCCCCTGACCTTCACTGCTGGTCCTTGACCGTGCAGGTTATTTATATGTAGTAGTAGTGCCGGGAGCTGAAATCAGGGGATTTAGCATGCTAGGCAAGTGCTTGACCACTGAGCTACACCACTAGCCCTCAATATGGATATATGGGTATACATCTTTATGTATGCATAATGTGTATATATGGATATATGTCTTTATGTATGTACAATGCATATACATGGATACATGTCTTTATGTGTATATAATGTATATGTGGATATACATCTTTATGTATAATGTGTATATATGGATCTACATCTTTATGTGTATATATGGATATATGTCTTTATGTATGTACTATGGATATATGTCTTTATGTGTATATATGGATAAATGTCTTTATATAACTGTATCTGTAGTTTTTATTCTTACCTTGCATTGGGGGTAAGGCTTCGTAAGACATGAATCAGAGAACTAAGCGGCAGAGATCCAGACTGTTTAACCAGTAGGGAGTTCTCATAGGATGTCTCTTCAGAGTAAGGATTGTATGTGGTCGTCTCATACCAAAGCCAGTTGTACAGACTCTGCTTCGCATGATCCCACACTACAGGAGATGATCAGAGCAAAGGATTACAAACTATCATCCTGTCCTGTGTCCACGGGACTTCACCGCAGTGAAGGAGCATTTAAAGGCAAAGCGCCAAGAGCTGGGAGCGCAGCTCCGGTAGAGTGCCTGGGTAAAGTATACACGTTCGCTGGGCGGTGGTGCACACCTTTAATCCCAGCAATCGGGAGACAGAGGCAGGTGAATCTCTGTGAGATCAAGGCCAGTCTGGGCTACAGAGTGATATCCAGGACAGGCTCCAAAGCTACAGAGAGAAACCCTGTTTCAAACCCCCCAGCCAAAAAAAAGTATACAGTGTTCTGGGTTTACACCTTAGCACTGCATTTAAAAAAATATCATAAAGTATTTCATTTTTGTCATTTTTTTATATAAATCTGTAACTCACAACCTGCTTCTGCTGTCAATCAAAATCTTAATTCTTTTGTTTTGTTCTGAGACAAGGTCTCATTATGGAGCCCAGGCTGGTCTCAAACTCATAATCCTCTCGCCTCGGCCTCCAAAGTGCTAGGGTGGCAAGTATGAGCTACCTTACTTGTTTAACATCTGAATCTTTATTAGTACATTAAATTCAAATGAAAATAGCTCAGTACCATCAATAATTCTTTTAAAACTTTAATAAGGCAATCAGGTGTAGTAGCACACATCTTTAATCCCAGCACTTGGGAAGCAGAGGCAGGTAGGTCTCTGTGAGTTTGAGGTCAGCCTGGTCTACATAGAGTTCCAGGACAGTCAGTGCTACATAGTTAGACTCTGCCTCCAAAATAAATAATAAATAAATAAATAAAGTAAAACTTAATAAGGAGGCTAAAGAATGGCTCAGCAGTTAAGAATGCTGACTGCTCTTGCAGAGGACTCAGGTTCAATTCCCAGAACCTACATGACAGTTCACAATCACCTATAATTTCAGTTCCAGGGGATCTGATGCTCCTAGGCCTCTCCAGCATACGGTGCACATAAACTCACATAGGCAAAATACACATAAATAAACGATTTTTTTTTCCCCCCAGACAGGGTTTTTCTGTGTAGTTTTGGTGCCTGTCCTGGATTTCGCTCTGTAGACCAGGCTGGGCTTGAACTCACAGAGATCCGCCTGGTTCTGCCTCCGAGTGCTGGAATTAAAGGCGTGCGCCACCACCGCCCGGCACAAATAAATCTTAAAAACTTAATAATTAACCTTCTATCATTATCACAAAATCTTTGAATTTATAAAATAAACATTTCAGGCTGTGGCTCACACCTTTAATCCCAGCACTCGGGAGGCAGAGGCAGGTGGATCTCAGTGAGTTCGAGGTCAGCCTGGTCTACAAAGTGAATTCCAAGACAGCCAGTGCTGTAACACAGAGAAAACCTGTCTCAAAAATAAAATAGGGGGCTAGAATGATGGCTCAGTAGTTAAGAGCACAGGCTGCTCTTCCAGAGGACCTGGGTTCAATTCCCAGCACTCTCACATCTGTCTGTAACTCCAGTTCCAGGGGATCCGACACCCTCACACAGACATACATGCAGGCAAAACACCAATGAACACAAAATAATAAAATTAATTAAAAAAGAAAGAAAAAAAGAAAACAAGACAACAAACAAAACAACAACATTGTAACCCCACAAAGAGCAGGATGGAACTAGAATAATGGTCTATTTTTCCTCATGTAACTTCAGATGTAACACACTTCTTTAGTGGAGAGCTTTAGTTCCAATAAATTGAGACCATCTTTTAAGAAGCTGAAAATGTACTGAAAAACAGTAAGAAGCTTTCATAAGCTAATCTCTCAAGGGAGAAGAGGAACTTACTGAGAGGAGCATTGAGGTGATCAATAGATGCTAAAAGGTACACATTCTCCAAAGACGACAGCTGTCCAAGAACTTGCTGGCTGGTGTCTCCTCTCAACATCTGGCTATCCAAGTTGTGGATAAGGAGGAAGAGTTCTAAAGAGGAATCTGGAAGGAAAGGGAACTCAATTATTATTTTCAGGGAGGATCGTCAAGTCCTTACTCCATATAATGTCTGGGATTGAAGGCTATTCAAAGGCAGGCTCCAGGCAAGCACTCTATACACGAGTAACAAAACCCAGCCACAGGCCAGACCTGTTTCATACGATCACTGAACACTGTCTGCAGCTGGGAAGATGGCTCGCTTGTAAACTGCTTGCTGGACAAGCATGAGGCCCTGAGTTCACCCTCAGCGCCCATGAAAAGAGAAGAAGAGTAGACACAAGTCCTGGGTGGATGCAGGAGCTTGCACTTGTCGTCCCTGGGCTGAAAAGCAGAGGCGGAGATAGGGGATCCTCGGGGCTTGCTGGTCAACCAGCCTAGCCAAATCCTTAGCTTGAGGTCAAGGTTATAGTGAGAGATTGAACACACACACACACACACACACACACACACACACACACAGAGTGTCTTAGGGAAGACACTGAATGCCAACCCCTGCCCTGTCTCCATATGCACAAGTACAGCCATGCAAGTTCATTCCTGCTCCCATAAACATACACACAATATTAAACATAAAAATGCCAGACAAAGATGTATAAATCTGTTATAGGCACTTCACACTGACAATACAAAAAGTCAAATTATTCTAAAATAAAAGGCCATACAGAGTTAAGACAGTAGGAGTAACTCCTGTCAGTTAGGTGAAATTCATAGAACAAATTAGTACAACAGGAAAGATCGACATCGACTAGAGTATCCATATTAAAATAATATTCTTTTAGTCTAAAATTCCATGAATACAGAGATGCAGTGTGTAACTTCACCCTAAATGCTACAGATGGTTTCCTTTATGTTACCTTCTTTCAATTTGTTTATTATCCAGTCTCGCTGATCCAGAACACTCTGGAAAGTGCCCATATGATTGAGGACTTCTTCAGTTATAGAATTCAGGATCTACATCACAGAAATGCAAGAGGTACCATATCAACTGCAATTTATTCTGTCACATACCATAAATACAATTAGCAAATTAATCCTTTTTCATAAATTAAAAGTGATTTTGAGTTTCTCATAAAGTTTAAAAGACACTTAAAATTCCACTGGGTTTTCAAGTATATCTAATTCTTCTTTAAAAAAAAATATTAAGGCTAAAAGGGAAAGGGAAGAATAACAATGTGAAAGAATAATGTAAGAGGGAGAAAAAAAAAAACAGTAAAAAAAACTTGATCAAACTCTGAATGTGAGCCAGGTGTGGTGGTGCACACCTTTAATCCCCGCACACTGGAGGCAGAGGCAGGCGGATCTCTGTAAACTGAAAGCCAGCCTGGTCTACATTGGGAGTTCTAGGACAGCCTGGTCTACATAAAGAGACCCTGTCTCAAAATAACCAAAGGAAAAAAGAGGGAGGACCAACTGTGAACGTGTCAAAAGAAACGACACCAACACTAAGGACTAGAAAAGGAATACGACATGGGTTAATATTCAATACCCAAAACCTTGATAGTATTCTCATTTGAAGTAAAAATGGCCTGTGATAAATGTACTGCAAAACTATTATTATTTATACTTTTATCATTTGTGTACTAAAATGATACAAAACTATAATCAAATTACAGATTCTATAAGTCTACTCTCAGCTGTTCCACTAGTGACTTGGTGTAGTAAATGAAGGCAACATTTCCTTAAGTTTCGGACAGGTCAGTTTCTTTTGAGTGTGCTGGACAGTTTTATGCTAACTTGACACATACTAAAGTCATCTGAGAGGAGTGAGCCTCTATTAAGAAAATGCTTCCTTAAGATCCATCTGGATGAAAAGCCTGGAGGGCATTTTCTTAATTAGTGATTGATGGGGGCGGGCCCAGCCCATTGTAGGTGGTGCCATCCCTGGCTGGTGGTCCTGGGTTCCATAAGAAAACAGGCTGAACAAGCCATGAGGAACAAGCCAGTAAGCAGCACCCCTCCATGGCCTCTGCATCAGCTCCTGCCTCCAAGATCCTGCCCTGCTTGAGTTCCTGTCCTGACTTCCTTCAATGATTAACAGTGACATGGAAGTGTAAGTCAAACAAACTCTTTCCTCCTCCATTTGCTTTTGGTCATACTGTTTCATCACAGCAACAGCAACCCTAACTAGGACAGCGAGTGTGTGTGTATGTGAACATTTCTGTGTGGGTACATGTGGAAGCCATGGGACAAACTTGGGTGTTGTTCTTTAGGTGCTGTCTACACATCTATTAATTATTCTTAGATGATTTTTTCCATTATTTTATGTGTTATGAGTGCTTTGCCTACATGTATGTATGTGCACCATGTGCATGCAGTGCCCTAGGAGGCCACAAGGGGGTTATCAGATCCCCTGGGATGGAGACAGTTGTGAGCTGCCATGTGGGTGCTAAAAATAAAACCCGGGTCCTGTGCAAGAGCAGCCAGCATTCTTAACCTCTAAGCCAACTCTCCAGCCCTATTCATTTATTTTGAGACAGGGTTTCTCATTGGCCTGGAACTCATCTAGTAGGTTAGGCTAGTTGGCCAGTAAGCCTTAGGGATCAGGGGCTCCCCTACCCCAGTCTCTCCAGCACTAGTATTACAAGCACAGGCCACCATGCCTAGCTCTTAAAAAGAAAGGGTTTGCGAGAAGGAACTCAGATTGTCTTTACAGAATGAGCCATTTCTCCAGTCCCATGTCAGTTTCACACAATAAATTCAAAGATAGAAATTTAAAGCTAGACTTCTCTGAATTCAAACATATGATCTTAGCACTATACAGCCTAACTGGTATGCAGCCCCAAACAAAATCCTTTCTATTCAGTGTTCAGAAGCAGAAATTGCATCCTTACTGTGGGGCCATGACTTGGCAAAGGACATAATGTCATTCCATTTAATAGTTTTGAATCTTACTGATTTCACACTGATTCCAGGAAAGAAGCCGTTGATGACAACATGAATGGAATCTTGAAGCATGGTGGTTCGAAATTTTTCTAGTAAATCTCTTTTGGACCCCAAACCATAAAGCACAATGTTGAACCCAAGGCTGTAAGGAAAGATAACATCCATAAAATGAAAGGTTAAGACTTCTGACCACCAGCTTCATTATCAATCAGCTTAAGCTTATAAGGATTGCAGAAAGAAGAGCAGAAAAGAATAAAGGATAAAAAGAAAAGCCAGCCATGGGGCATGTATTATAATCCCAGCACTTCGGAGACTGAGGCAGGAGAACTGCTGTTATCTTAGAGCCAGCCTGGTTTACAAAGCAAGTTCTGGGCTAGCCAGGGCTACATAGTGAGACTCTGCCTCATGAATATAAAGATAAACAACTGAATAAAATTAAAAGGCATCTACACAATTTAACTAAATTGTTGGTTCCCTAGAACACAGTCTATATGAGAGCTCACAGCTCCAACTTGTTCTGCAGCTTTCTCTGCAGACCTGAAGGGAAGAGTGACCACTGCCATCCTGTAACATTTCAAACAGTCTAAAGGAAAGTGGGAGTAAACAGATTAAACTTCGACAGTGAATCATACTACAACAATGGACATCCGGAAGTAACAGTGTTAGCCGGAAGGTTCTCCAGTAGGAAAGCAGCGCATCATTCTAGAAGGACTACAGTACTGGGGAGGAAGCAGGGAAGAGGAACCAAACTGCAGAGGATGAACCGCCATGCAGAAACCTGTACGCATGTCAGAAGAAAAGTAGAGACTGATGAATGAGGAAGACGAAAGGAAAATGCAGTTTCCTGCTCTAGGCAACAGGACGACTGACATGTCCAATACTGGAAAGGAGGCAGGTGGAGAGACTGGTTCATGTATGTTCAGTTATTATTAGGGCATCCAACGGGGATGTTCAACATCCATTCCAATAGTTCCGTCTGCTGCTGCTGCTGAGTAATGTCAGGTTGGACGTTGCAGTGCTAGGGGTCATTCACTTAAAAACAGAAGCTGAGAGGATGATGGGACCAGCTCCAAATCATGATCATCTACAGAAGCCCATCCAACAAACCATCATTTACATACGGCCCCTAGACATGCATGACAGCCAGGACAGAGGAGGAAACATACTCCCTGGAAGATCCTGCAAGGCCAGAGTAGCAGAAACCTCCAAGGAAACTCACAGGCTGGTTTTGCCACTCAAGGGGACAACAGGTCCAGACTGGGAAGCAAAGCCAAGCCTGAGCTGACGTACTGGAAAAAGAAGAACGGGTAGGCTGGAGGGTGGGATCAAAAAGCAAAGAGCTGCTGTGCAGATCTACGATGCGCACACCTACAGCGACCAAGAAGAACTGAGGTCTTTGCGGGAAAGAAGAACTCAGCATCGACGGGAGGTAAGAGGGGAAACTTCTGTTCTCACAGCTGCACCCGATGGCCTGGTTTCTGACTGCTTTGTGTCCATGTCCCCCTCTGCAATGACATTCCCTCCATGCTCTCCTCTCCTCCCTCCCCCTGGACTGGACCCAATGCCTCACAAATGCAGGCACACACTCTTCCTCTGAGACACAGTCCAGTCTCTGCTGTTTGCAGTCTGAAACGGCCTTGTGAAGTCGCTCAGAACTGTCCTCTCGTTACCTTATCTTCCTCAGTGACTGCTGTGTGTTAGCCTGTGGGTTTGTTTTCACCAGTGTACAGTTTAGAAACCTATAACTACAGCTATCTATTTCTGCATTTGTGACTGTGGCCCAAGCCGGCCTTGAATTTACTGCAGTAGCTAAGGGTGACCTTGAAATCTATCTTGATCCTCCCGCCTCTCTACACCAACTGAAAGGGATTATAGGTGTGTGCCGTCACACCAGGCTACGAGCCTCCGGACACAAGTATAAAAGTTTTAAAACTTAATAAGATCTGATTTAATTACTCTTCTAGACATTTTTCTTTCGTTCATTATATATATATATATATATATATATATATATATATATATACATTAAAAAATTTTTTGTTTGTTTTTTGGTTTTTCAAGACAGGGTTTCTTAGTCCAGCCCTGGCTGTCCTGGAACTTGATGCATAGACCAGGTTGGCCCCAAACTCAAGAGATCCATCTGACTCTGCCTCCCAAGTGCTGGGATTAACAGCATTTGCTACCACCACCTAGGGTCTTCTAGACATCTTAATAGAAAGTAAAATTGTAACTGAAGCATATTAAAAATAAAATTAAAATAATATTTTAAGAAATAATTTTAAAAGGTAAATACATAACAAATGTCATCATGCTCTGAAAGTACATATACACAGAAATACATTAAAATAAAATATATTTGCCGGGCAGTGGTGGTGGCGCTCACCTTTAATCCCACCACTCAGGAGGCAAAGGCAGGTGGATCTCTGTGAGTTTGAGGCCAGCCTGGAATACCGAGCATGCTCCCAGACAGGCTCCAAAGCTACACAAAGAAACCCTGTCTCAAAACAAAACAAAACAAAAAACAAAAACAAAAAACAAAGTAAAATATATTCTATTTCTTTTGAAACAGGGACTTACATTGTGGTGGTGGTTTGAGTAAGAACAGCCCTCATAGGCTCATGTATTTAAATGTTTGGTCATAGAGAGTGGCACTATTTGAAAGGATTAGGAAGTGTGGCCTTGTTGGAGGAGGTGTGGCATTGGGGGTGGACTTCGAAGTTTCAAGGGTCCAAGCCAAGTCCAATGTCTTTCCCTTCCTGACGTCTACAGACCCAGGTGTAGAACTCGTGGCTTCTCCACGTCTGCCTGTGCGCCACGATGGCCCCACCACAATGGTAATGGACTCAATCTTTGAGACTATGAACAGTCCTAACTAAACGCTTTCTTTTATAAGAGTTGCCTTGGAGCCAGGCAATCATGGCGCACGCCTTTAATCCCAGTACTCAGGAGGCAGAGGCAGACGGATCTCTGAGTTCAAAGCCAGCTTGGTCTACAGAGCGAGATCCAGGACAGGCACCAAAACTATACAGAGAAAGACTGCTTTGAGAAAACAAAAACAAAACCAAGGGTTGCCTTGGTCATGATGCCTCTTCACCACAACAGAACACTGAGACACCTGTAATCTAGTCTGGCTTTAATTTGTTATGTCGCCAGGGATGACCTTTAAGTCCTGGTCCTTTTGCTTCCAACTTCCAAGTATTCAGATTTAAATCTAAAATCTAATTGACACATTTATTAATCCTTTTTATCATTTTTTTATGTGCCTGGGTGTTTTGCCTGAAGGTGTGTGTGTGTGTGTGTGTGTGTGTGTGTGTGTGTGTGTGTGTATGTGAGGGTGCTGGGTCCCCTGGAGCTGGAGTTACAGACAGTGGTGAGCTGTCTGCTGTATTGGTGCTGGGAACCGTAGCTACCACCTCCGGAAGAGCAGCCAGTGCTCTTAACCACTGAGCCATCTCTCCAGCCCCACGCTTACTAATCTTGACAACATCTTTTTTTGTTATAGAAAGGTTTTCTCTGTGCAGTCCTGGCTGCCTTGAAACTCACTCTGTAGACCAGGCTAGCCTCGAACTTAAGAGACTCACCCGTCTCTGCCTCATGAACGCTGGGATCAAAGGTGTGCACCACCACTCCAGACTCACAATTTCTGTAACAGACTACAGAGTTTCACAGGGTTGGAGAGACAGCTGAGTAGTTAGGAGCAGTGAAACCTTGACTCAAAAAACAAAACAAAACAAAAAAAAGCAACAACAACAACAAAACAAAGAGAAAAGGAAATGAAATATACTTTTGGGGTAGTACTGGGAATTAAACCTAAGGCCTCACATATGCAATGTGAACGCTCTACCACTGAGCTATATCCCCAACCTGAAAATCAAATATAGCAAATATATTTTTTGAGACAGGGTCTCTCTGTGTATTCTTGGCTGTCCTGGAACTCACTACGATGACCAGGCTGGCCTAGAAATCAGAGATCACCTGCTTCTTCCTCCCAAGTGTTGGGATTAAAGGTAAGTATCACCACACCCGGCTGCAAATTATGTTTCAACATAGACTACATATTATTCTTCATTGTACAAGAGTGTACAATGATGATACTTACCGTAGCTGTAGCATCCATTTATGAAACAACTTTTCATGCTGTTGATTTAACTGTGCAATTTCAGCAGAAAAGGAAGGCGAGAATTTGCTCAATAAGTTTCGTAGAGTTTTCTTTAAAAAAAGAGAAAAGAAATTATTACTGGAGATACTGACTTAAATTAGGTAGAGAAATAAGTAAACCAATTGAATATAAAAAAATTCTTCAGCCGGGCGGTGGTGGCGCACGCCTTTAATCCCAGCACTCGGGAGGCAGAGGCAGGCGGATCTCTGTGAGTTCGAGGCCAGCCTGGGCTACCAAGTGAGTTCCAGGAAAGGCGCAAAGCTACACAGAGAAACCCTGTCTCGGAAAATATATTTGCTATATTTGATTTTCACAAAGAAAAAATCTTCAAACATAACTTAAATACTTATTTAAGCTCTTTTTTATTTCAAGTATATAATAACAATATAAAATTTTGCTAAGTTTGCCTAGAACCATTTAAATGATTACAACAAACTCCAAATATAAAGCTTTAATTTCCTAAAATATAGTTACTGTAAGATGTTCTGTTTCCCAATTTCCACAACAAATTCAGACAGACAAAAACCAAATCAAAGATAACTAAAAACCAGTGACACCTCCCAAACCTATGTGTTCAGGGCTGCTGCCCAGCAGCAGACTGCTTGTTTAGGAAGTATGAGACATTAAAAAAAATACCAACCCTGTAGATTTGAAAGGTTATAAAAAGTGAGGTAACAATTCAATATAAATTTTTGGAAAACATCCAAGTTTCTTTTTAATTCACCAGTAGAATGAGGCAGGAGTATGACTGCCAGCTTTTGCTTTTTTTTTTTTCTTCTTTTGTCAAGATAATGTTTTTCTGTATAGCCCTGGCTGTCCTGGAACTCACAGAGATCCCTCTGCCTCTGTCTACCGAGTGCTGTGATTAAAGGCGCGCGCTATCCCAGCTTTAACTCTAGCCTTAGAGGGTATCTGCCTTCCTACTTATTACATCTCTGTCCTCATCATAACAACATGCCTCAGCGACCTGACTAGTCCAACAGGGAGGACAGACACGGATGTTTCCTAGATCTGCTAACCTTCAGCTAACCCACACACAGGAGGAAGAAACGGCATGCTGGGCGATAACTCTCTTCTCTCATTATCATTAACAGGCACTCCTCACATTCTTGTAGATTATCTGCTCAAAGGCTTTCCTTTGACCTTCGAGCCACTTACTCTTTCTCATGTTGCTTATATAAAAACAGATGGCAAATATTATTATTTCTTTCTTGGAAAATTGGTTCTATTTATTTATTGTGTGTATGTGCTCATGTGTGTATATGAATGGTGGTACATTTCCATGTGGACTCCAGAAGTGGTATCTTCCTCAGTCACTCTCAGCCTTTGTATGTTCATGTCCCATCTGTGCTTGTGAGGCCAGAATAGGACACCAGATCCCTTTGATCTAGAGACACAGGGAGTTGTGAGCAGCGAATATGGGTCCTCGGCAAGATCGGTGCTTCTAACTGCTGAGCCAACTCTCCAGTCCCTGTCCTTAGTTTTTGATAGGGATTCTTCTATTTTTTTTTTTTTTTTAATTTACTTTATTATTGGGCTGGAGAAATGGCTCAGAGGTTAAGAGCACTGCCTGCTCTTCCAGAGGTCTTGAGTTCAGTTCCCGGCAACCACATGGTGGCTCACAGCCATCTGTAATGAGGTCTGGTGCCCTCTTCTGGCGGGCAGGGGTACATGCAGATAAAACACTGTATACATAATAAATAAATCTTTTAAAAAAATAAAAAGAAAAGAAAATTTACTTTATTACTTTAAATGTGCATATGGTATGTATGTATATATGAATGCAGATACATGGGTACCATGGCACATCTGTATAAGTGAGCCAATAACATTCTCTTCTTGGGTTAAAATTATTAACCCCACTGTCCTGTGTAGACATTTGTTTTTCCTTTAATTATGGGGAAAGTATATCCAAGTAAGCTGCCCATGGAGGCTAGAAGAGGGTACTGGGTCTCCTGGAGCTACAATGACAGGGGTTGTGAGTCACGTGGGTGCTGGGAACTGAACTTTGGCCCTCAATAAGAACAGTACATACGTTGAACTCCTGAGCCATCTTTCCAGCCCTTAAGCCCTACTGAAAGACTCTGTCACTCAATGGTTATGTCCCGTGTTCAAGGAGGCTACTGGTCCAAATCCCAACAAGGGCAGATGGACTGGTTTTTTTGTAACATGAGCTAATGGGAGCACAGTGCAAGGTCACGTGCTGCCTTAGTGCACTCTGCACCTCCTCCAAAACAGCCAGGCAGACATCCTCCACACTTCTGCAAAGGGGAGACAGTGACAGCCAGGCTGCAGACTGTCTGCAGAACAATGTGAAGGTCAATGAAGGGCATGGGATTGAGTGAGGGACTGACAGGAGCTCATGGCTGTCAAACCTATGACCTCACTTCAACAGTTATTTTAAATTCCGAGAAAGAAGGAATAGAAGGAAAAAAGTAAAATTATGTCAAATAGATGTCTAGTCAGTCAACTATTTACAGTTTAGGCAATAAATATTTAATGACCACAATATGAGCTTCTGCTTTATTTTACCAGGGAAATAATTCTGCTCCTGCTCACGTCTTCTCCCAATGTACTGCTCATGTATTTCCAGGTCACAATAAACAAAATGCTGACAATACCCTCCCAGCCTACCTGGTCCAGTTTAGCTCTCCTCAGCTTCTGCAGGGTTCTGTCGGATGTTAAAACTTTTGAACTACTATGAGCTTCAAAATATTCTTCTACCAAGTCACTCTGAAATGGACAAAGTAATGTCAGGTTTAAGTAATTTCAGACATTTATACTGCATAAAATCTAGATAGCAATTAGTTAAAATTGGGCCCAAGAAATCCTCCTGCCTCAGTTTCCCAAACAGCTGGGAAATACAGGTGTGTGTCAACATGCCTAACTAAAATACCATATCTGACAGTATTTTTTAAAAAAATAGTATACAGGTGAAGGATCAAAGATATTTAATCCCACCATCAGAGTAACTCTCATGAAAATATAATTTAGAGATCAGACTAATTGGCAGGGTGTGGTGGCGCATGCCTTTAATCCCAGCACCTGGGAGGCAGAGGCAAGTGGATCTCTGAATTCAAAGTCAGCCCAATCTACATACAGGACAGGCAGAGCTATATAATAGAGACCCTATGTATGTTACATTACTGATCATGAGTAAGCACCCAGAACTGAAAAGAAAGTTCAAAGACAGAAACAGGTGTGTGTGTGTGAATTCATGTGTAAAGCTAAGAACAAACAAAAAGAATTATTCTGTTTCAACAAAATTATTCCTAAATTAGAATATATAATTTGACGTTTATGTTCAAAAGGAGATTACTAATCAAGACCTCTGCTTCTCCTCAGATAATCTTAGCTGTTCCTCTAGTTATTTAGTGCTGATGAAGTAGCATGGGAAAAAAAAAAAAGAACCACTATCAAGGTTAAAACGAAAGACTTGTCACTTATTTCAGTAGAATGGATCAATACCTATTTTTCTGACTGGAAGCAGGATTAACCTCTGGGTTGGCAGAGAAGTGGATGACTACTGAAACAGCATGGTTCCTAAACTGTCCTGGATCCTCACAGACAACAGCAGGACAATGAGCCCACTGTGGAAACAGCGGGAAGCGGAAAGTAGCGGAGCATGGCTCTGGAGACGAGGCAGGAGGACTGCTCTGCATTCAAGGCCAGCCTGTGCTCATACCACTCTCGCAAATAATTCGGCATGGATCAGCAGTCGGGTCCCTACCACCAACCTTCACTACCACAAAAACAAAACTATATGAAAAGGAAGTACTGAGAAGTTCCTCAGCAGAGTCCAATCACTATTTAAGTCAGTCTTCATGCAACTGAATTGGGATGTTACTATTGGGATGTTACTCTACAGTGCTGATCATGATTAACAAGTTTGTGTGGGAACTCAGGTTGTAAAGCTAAGAAAACAAGGGCTGCTCTCTGCTGCAGCCCTGTCCGCTCAGGCAGCCCACCGGAAGGCATCGCAGACAGTTCTCCTAAGGCCCACGGCTCCCTCACTCACTGCTTTGTCTCTTTTCATTTTCTTAGCTGGGGTCCCTTTGGAAACAGGCGCTGCAGGTCCTCTACTCTGAACTCGACTCTTCTGAGAGAGCCCAAGCTCATTAGTGTCGTCCTCTTCCTCATCCTCTGAGTCGGAAGCAGAATATTCACTTTCACTGTCGCAATGAGACGTAGGCACTGAAGAAGAATAAAAGCAATCAGAAATTTGATGGATCGAAGAAAAGCTATTTGAGGAGAATCAAGAATTCGGGCTTTGAAGTAAGTGTCCAGCCTCCTGGAACTGGAGTTACAGACAGTTGTGAGTTGTCGTGTGGGTGCTGGGAATTGAACCCAGGTCCTCTGGAAGAGCAGTCAGAGCTCTTAACCACTGAGCCATCTCTCTGGCCCCGAAAATAAGATATTTTAAATTACAGTTTTGTCATTACTTGCTCATGATTTCCCAGCTAATTATATAGATTCTCTAAGCACTAGTTTCTCCACTTATCAGATGAGGGTAAACATGCCTAACTAACCTACTGGAAAATTATATTGGAAGGAACTATTTGTGTGCATGTAATGAATACTCCTGTGTGTATGTGTGGGGGTGGTATGTATTTGTGTAGGTGCCCATCTGTGCATGTGTCATGCAGGCCTGCAGTTGATCTAAGAGTCTTGATGACTCCCTCACCTTATATATTGGGCAGGCTCTCCTGCTGAGCCCAGAGCTTGCAGCTTGCTCAGGGGATTCTGTCTTAGCTACCCATGCTGGAATAGTAGATGGGTTCCCCATCCACCTGTTTCTCTATGGGTTCTGGGGATTAGAACTCTCATTCTCATGCTTATAAAGCAAGTGCTTTATCTGGTGAACCATCTCTCCAGCACCTGAAATACATCTAAAGCAACTAATAATGTCAGTTATACTCAATATTTTCTCTTGCTAACAGAACTCCATTTCCTGGACAGTGTGGTCATGTGCCCCACTATATAGTAAGAAGTTGTGATCACCATCTTTCCCCTCTGCCAAAACCCTGCTTTCCTTCCCAGCCTTGCACCTCCGTTGGCTATGTACCACTTGGACACCAAGACTGGGGAAGCTGACTGAAGCTTCTAAGAAGGATTCCCTCGCACAGGGAGGGCATCTCCCACTTATGCCACAGAGACTATTCTGAACATGAAGCGTCAAGCTGAAGATGAAAAACGCAGGGCAAAGTAAAAACTGAAAGAAGCAAGGCCGTTAATTAATCAAACTGCTGAGCTGCTGTATCAATCATGAAACTTGTAACCGTAGATACTTTATGCTGTAACTGTCTTCAATTACTAGTGTAGAAATGTTTATAACACTCACTGCTCCACCCCACAGCTGATTCACAAATTCTACCCTTTTACAAACCACTATCACTCCTACCACCCTCCCAGAAACAAGCGCTCATTTTAGACTTCCCAAATACTTCCACAATAAATTTAGAATTATGTTTAGGGGCTGCAGAGATGACTCAGTAATTAAGAGCACATACTGCTCTTCTGGAGGATCTGAGTTCGATTCCCAGCACCCACATCAGGTGGCTTACAACTCTCTGTTGTTACAACTCCTTACATTTCTGAACTCTGTAGGACTTGCATTCAAGTGCATATACCTCACAGACAGAAACATAATTAAATTAAAAAAAAAAAAGATGTTTAATTCCCTAGATGTTGGTGAAATAACTTTAACCCAATCAGTTGTTTACTGTGAATGACAGAGGATTCCCTAAGATTGTGCAGAGCTGGTATATAACACAGATGCATGTTAAAGAGGGGAAAAAAACCATGTCACTTTGTAGGTGTGGCCACAGTCTTACAGTCTAGCAACATGAGTATCCTTTCTTATGAAAAGGTAAGAAGGACAGTAGGAAATGTTATAATAACAGGTGGCCACAAGCCTGATTACGCTTGGACCAAAGGAAAAACCACTCTGAGTATGTCTGATGTCCCTTATTTCAACTAGTCCTCAAAACCATTCTAAGGCCGGTACCGACAGTACACCTAGTATATAAATGAAGTTGAAGACAGAGAAGAACCAGTAAGTGGTCATCCAAAGACTGAGAAACCAAGCAGTTGATATAGAGAACTTGTATACTTTACCACCACTGTCTCTGATGTAGTTAATTTTTATAAAAAACTTCATGTTGTCAGGCATGTAATCTCAACATTTTGAGATTACAGGTAGAGGTTGGATGATGAGGAGTTCAAGGCCAGCCAAGTCTATATAGTGAGTATGAAGCTAGCCTGGGCTACATGAGATCTTGTCTCAAAAACCAAACAAACAACAAAACTTCACATAAAAAGAAATACATACCAATTATTCTTTTTCTTAGACTACGAGGTGGTGTTGACAGAAATTCAGTTTTGTTATTGTTCTGTTTTAAAATTTAAAAAGCACAGTAAGTAATATGAACAATTAATATTATAATATAATCAATCCCAGAAGTAAAAAACTAACGAAGAAAAATATGTTGCACTGGATGAGTCAGCAGTTCTAGCACTAGAAGACAGTAACCAATGAATCTGCTGAAATAAAAAAAGAAATACACAAATTCTAGGACTGGACAAGGCACCACTGGCAGGAAGCCAAGGGCGCCAGAGGGGCGGGTTCTGCAGGGTCTGAATGCCACTCTGCCCAGAGCCATGAAGCCTGCCTTCTGTCTAAAACATTCCCCGGCCCCTTCAGACTCCTTTGCTCTGCCCATCAGGCCGCGGGAAGCCTTGTTCCTGCGCTCACTTTTCAGTTGCTGTGACACAAAGTCTGATACCTCCCCTTTTGCGATGGTCTGAATGGCCCCCAAGGCTCCTACATTTGAATGCTTGGTCAGGAGGGGTAGGACTCTGCTAGGATCAGGAGGTGTGGCCTTGTTTGAGGAAGTGAGTGGGCTTTGACATTTCAAGAGCCCATGCCAAGCCCGGTCTGCCCCTCTGCTTGCAGATGAGGATGTAGCTCTGAGCTACTTCTCCAGCATCACTCACTCCTGCCTGCTGCCATGTTCCCTGCCGTGTTAACAATAAAGCATCTGAAACTGTAAGCAAGCCCCCGGTTAAATGCTTTCTTTATAAGAGTCGCCTTGGTCATGGTCTCTTCACAGCCATAGAACAGTGACTAAGATACTTTTCAAATTATCTTACGTGTTTTCATTTTCTGTGTTCTCTGGATTACAGGGCTTAAATCCAAGTTACATGTGGTAAATTACAAAGCTCTCTTATACAGATAGCCGACTGATAGCCCTCTTAGATAGGAATTCACCCAGAGTGCTAGCAGGAACATGGCACCCAACATAGGACACTCCCAAGTTTCTGGTAATATCAGGTGCTCCTTCCCTTCTACTTTATTTATAAAAAAGTAAGTATTTATTTTATGTGTATGTGTGCCTGGGTGTGTATGTATGTGCACCATACATGTATGTATGTGCAAGAGACTGAAGAAGTCAGAAGTCATCAGATAGATACCCCGGGAACTGGAGTTACGAGCAATTGTTATCCACCTTGTGGATGCAAGGAACCAAACTTGGGTCTTTAGTAAGAGCAGTTAAGTGCTTTTAACCCCTATTTCAAGTTTTTAAAGTGCAGGTACATCCTACTAAAGCTATTTTAAGATTGAGAGTTGAAATAATCTACACCTATATGGCTAAATTATCAAGTCTGAGAACTTAAAACACCCATATCAAAGTAAGTTTGAAAATTCTAATACACCCCTCAAAACACGACTTAGTATTGCCTGTTGGTTATAGGAAATTTCTACAAATCAGTTTTTCTAGTCTGCTGACATAAACTATTCTTTCATGAAGACAAAGATTACTCCCTAAGAAAAACAGCTTGTTCACTCCCTCTCCTCAGTTAACAGAAATTTAATAAAAACCTAACCAGAGGACTTTCATTCTATCAAAAAAGAGAGAGAAATGCGTACTGAGCACAAACTTTGGACACTTCCTCTGTTTTGTAAAACAGAATTGACAAATACAAGGCACACCCACAGGGATCCAGACAAGTGAGACAGAGTCTATGGTCCTTTCTGCTACAAGTGCAGTCATTTACGCATTTCAGTCCAAACAAATAGCCAACAGTTTAAAGTCAGGCATGACAATAACTACATTTCATTTTCCAGGTGTGCTGGTAATAAATATTCACATTTTAAAAGTTTCTTTTTTCTTTTTAAAAAGATGCAGCATGTTTGCGGACATAGAACATGGAAAAACTCAGGTTGCAAGGTCACCTGGTAGTATGAAACAGCCTTCTCGCCGGGCGTTGGTGGTGCACGCCTTTAATCCCAGCACTCGGGAGGCAGAGCCAGGTGGATCTCTGTGAGTTCGAGGCCAGTCTGGGCTACCAAGTGAGCTCCAGGAGAGGCGCAAAGCTACACAGAGAAACCCTGTCTCGAAAAACCAAAAAAAAAAAAAAAAAGAAACAGCCTTCTGAATTCAGGATTGCCATCCTCTGAGACACTAACGTGAACTCCCTCAGGGTGAAGTTCAAGCGTGCTCCTCAGAACACTGTATCTATTGTATCTAGTAAGAAGCAGTGCTCTCTAATGTCTGCAGCTGATAAGACATAGTCAGAATGCTATAATGTATCTCCAATCTTGCTTAAATCATAGAAAAAGGGTTTGTTTGTTTGTTTGTTTGTTTGTTTGTTTTTTTGAGACAGGGTTTCTCTGTGTAACAGCCCAGGCTGTCCTGGAACTCACTCTGTAGACCAGGCTGGCCTTGAACTCACAAAGATCTGCCTGCCTCTGCCTCCCGAGTGCTGGGATTAAAAGAGTACGCCACCACTGCCCAGCTGTAAAAAGTTTTGTTTTTTCTTTTTTGAAAATGAATGAAACATCACATTAGTTATTTACTGAGGGGGTAGACAGGCAGGAGTGTATGTCACTGTATGTGTGTGAAGGTCAGAGAAAACCCGGGGTGGGGGTTGCTTCTCTCCTTTGATCATGTAGTTCTGAGACAGAACTCAGGTCATCAATCAGCCTTGGTATAAGGCGCCTTCACCTGTAGAGCAATCTTTTTTCTTTTATAATGATGTAACACAATGAGAAAAGCATCATTACAGTCAATGGTGGCTCTGGCATGTCTCACCATTTGCCTACATAGGGCTGTGCTGTCCAGGTGCTATAACCCTGGTCGTGAACGTCTGTATTCACTTCTTACTGAATGAGTCCCTTTACCTAAGCCCAGGCATGTCTAATTCTACAGTCATTACAGGCTGGACACGCGTGCCACTGAGGCTTACCCACTTGACAAGGCATAGTGAAAACACAAAATGTCAAGCAGTGGTGGCACACCCCTTTAATCTCAGCACTCGGGTGGCAGAGGCAGGTGGATCCCTGAGTTTGAAGCCAGCCTGGTCTACAGGGCGAGTTCCAGGACATCCAGGGATGCACGGAAATTCTGTCTTGAAAAAAACCAAACAAACAAAAAAACAAAAAACAAAAAAAGAAAGAAAGATCACTGAAACACAAAGGAGACAAAAACTGTGGATTCCTTTCAGCTATCCTGGAGTGAATAAGCCAACAGAGATTTCAAATATACATTATAAAAGTATAAAATAATGGATTTAATGGACCAATCCTCCAAGAAATAAGAGCACGTTATATATAAACACAAAACCCAACTCATAAAAGTCTTAGACCAGTTCTCCTAAGTTAAAATACCCTGGATAGCTGTGTCACAGCAGAAAGAACACGCAGCAGCTAAGCACAGGGAGACCTGGGCTCACTTTCCACTTTGATCCCTAGTGAGATGAACGCAGTAAGTCATCTGATTTTTCTGAAACTCAGATTCTTCCTAGTCTGGAATATAACCGATACACGCCCTTCACCTACAATGCGCACTGAAGCTAAGAGGAAAAGCTACTGTTCATCACGTCTCGCTTGGTGTTCCCTGACTAATCAACTGCTTACCTCCAGCTGAACTTTCTCTGAAGTAGAGTGCCCTAAAGGAAACAAAAGTCACATTTAGTACAAATCTCTCTTTTTAGATCATGACCTAGCTCTGTTGAAAGCAAAGTTGTATTTTGTATACAAAGGCCGCCGTATTTTACCGAGTTCTCATTTAACCACAGGCTGATGATCACTAAGAAGTCTATGACATTCCCACCAGTGACAACATTTTGTAGCATTCGAGTAAGAAAACAAACAAAAACCTGAGCCTGTTTCATTTTGATTAATTAGGAAGTGTACTGCTTATCTTGGCTGGAATGGGTCATTCAAAAATAACAAACCACTCAACTCCAAACTCTAAAAGCCTTATTTCATAGTATGTGCCAAAGCCAAATCTCCCATGAGACACTGGCTAACTCAGACCAATGATTGTTTTTAGGTGCCCCTGTTGATTATCACCATGTCAGATGCACAGATGACGTTTTCCATCTGATATTGATGCTGTATTGGCCGATAAATATAGACACATTAAAGTAGATGGGATTTTTAAAATTACATTCTGTTGAATGAATTTTCAGAGATGAAAAATCACTAAGATTAAAAAAAAAAAGAAAACAACATAGACCATGTTGAAGCAACTACAAAAGTTCTTCAGAGAAATGTGATGGTGTCTTACCTTTGCTTTTTTGAGTGTTTTTCATAATTTCAGGAACATTCTTTGAGTCAACTGGAACAATTTTTCTTGGCTTTTTTGCTAGTTCTAGAGCTGTAATCAAGGGGGAAATCACCATTGTTGAACATCAGATACAGAGGGAAGCAGCTTTCACTCATATGAGCTCTTTAAAACAAAAACCTGCTTTTTTTTTATATTACTTTTAACAGAAGGACAAATAAGTCTACCCCTATTAAGAGTACTGAGAGCTGGGTAGTGGTGGTACACGCCTTTAGTCCTAGCACTCAGGAAGCAGAGGCAGGCAGACGGACTTCTGTGATTTCAAGGCCAGCCAGGTCTGTTACACAGAGAAACCCTGTCTCAAAAAAAAAATAAAACCCAAACCAAAACAAATAAACAAACAAACAAACAAACAAAAAAACCAAAAATGAAAGAAAAAAAAAGAACTGCTTTTTTTTTTATTTTTTTTTTTGTTTTTCGAGACAGGGTTTCTCTGTGTTATCTTGGCTGTCCTGGATCTCACTCTGTAGACCAGGCTGGCCTTGAACTCACAGAGATCCACCTGGCTCTGCCTCCTCAGAACTAGGACTAAAGGTGTGCGCTGTGCCTGGCTGCCTTCCTTTTCTTATATTTATTGTAGCCACAACCTCCTGAGTTGATGCAGGGCAAGAAGCTGGAATCTAAAAACCAAGTGAAAACTATATGTAGTTAAAGTTTTAAATTTTCCACGAAGAGTGGTTGGTGCTCTTGTACTTAAGACTATACATACAAATGATTCATAAAATAGAATATGGTGTTGAGCAGATGGTTGCTTCTTTGGTGAAGGACCAAATGAAATAGTTGTCTCCTAGGTGACATTTTAAATAAAACATCGATCGAATCTTTATTTCAACGATGCTTACACTCTCACTGTGACAAGCATGTGGAAAATGAGCCTACGTGAGGAAACAAGTTTATCTTACTTCTTTTATTCTAAGATTTATCTTTATTGTTTTTAATTGTGCATGTGTTATGTATGTAAGTGCAGATGCCCACAGCGGCTGGGGCATCAGCTACCCCTCAGCTGGAGTTACAGGTGGTTGTGAGCCACCTGATGAAGGAGGCAGGATCCAAACCTGGGTCCTCTGCAAAGGCAGCACCTGCCCTTAACTACTGAGACACCCTCCAGCCTACTTCTTTGATTCTTTAAGTGGAGAAAGTATCTGTACTTAAATTTAGGTCAGTTGACTGGCCCATACGCCCTTCCTTAGTGTAGAATTTTTATCTTCTGATCTTGAAATGTAGCTAAGATGCTCCACGAGACCGACAAGCACTTCCTTTTCTTAATTTCCTGCTCTATGTAAACCACTGGGTGTTTGCTGCTGTTATAGCTGTTTGCTTTTCAAGGTCTTGTTCTTTAAGACTTCCTTTGAGTTTGGTCAGAGAAGCGTCTTTTTGCAGTAGACAGCAGTTACTGCAGAGATCCCAAGTGGCCTGAGTGCTAAGCAGAAGTGACTGCTGACTGCTCGGCCACAACAGCATCACCAGTTCCAGGGCCAGACACCACCTCTGAGAGGAGGCAGGAAACAGGGGAGCTGGGGAGGAGGGGCGGAGGGGAGGAGGGGCGGAGGGCAGTGCAACGCCATCTTCCATGCATGACACAGGTGCTGCAGGAGCTTTAGCAGCTGTGGTTCCTTCACCTGACCAGCACAGGACGGAACCCGTCAATAGTCTGTCACCAAGGGTTAGGGGCCCCAAAGGTCCTGACTCTCCTGAGGATTTATAGCAGTTAAGGTAGTTAGAGTGGGGAGCTCAGAACGCCCTGTCTGTCCTGAGAATCTTCAGGTGACTGCTGGGGAGGAAGAGACTTTTTCTTTCAGTGCTATAGCCCCTGGGAAGCTGCCCAGTCTTCATAAACAACCCCTCACCTGTAGCTGGAGTTTTCCTGCCTGGCCCACAGTCAGGATAAATCTCTTTCACCTGCCAGTCCCACAGCCGCTCAGACCCAACCAAGGAAACACAGAGACTTCTATTGCTTACAAACTGTATGGCCGTGGCAGGCTTCTTGCTAACTGTCCTTATATCTTAAGTTATCCATTTCCATAAATCTATACCTTGCCACATGGCTCGTGGCTTACCGGCATCTTTACATGCTGCTTGTCCTGGCGGTTGCTGGCTGGCAGGCAGGCAGCCTCCTTCTGCCTTCCTGCTCTTTTAATTCTTTCTGTTAGTCCCACCTACTTCCTGCCTAGCCACTGGCCAATCAGTGCTTTATTAGCAACACATTTGCCATACAGAACAGCCCACAGCACTCACCCGTGTCAATAACCTTAATGATACTCATTAGTTGGAGAGAGAGAGTTGGGGAGAAGAGAGATTGATTGACTGATTAAAACAGAAGGGGGGCCGGGCGGAGGTGGCGCACGCCTTTAATCCCAGTACTCGGGAGGCAGAGCCAGACGGATCTCTGTGAGTTCGAGGCCAGCCTGGGCTACCAAGTGAGCTCCAGGAAAGGCGCAAAACTACACAGAGAAACCCTGTCTCGAAAAACCAAAAAAAAAAAAAAAAAACCAGAAGGGGGACTAAACTGGGAAGGGGGGGGACCAGCAGGAGTGGGAAGGGGACAAGAAAGGTCAATGTGGGTGGATTATGATACACATGTATGAAAATGTCATAACGAAACCCATTATTATATATAATCATGTATGCTAATAGAAAAACTTCAGAACAGAATGCTTTCCCTGAAATCAGTCCCCCGCTTGGTCCCCACTGACTGTTCTCGACCCCTGCAACTCTGGCAATTACCCCATCTCTTCTTCACTGTCCTCATCCCTGGCAGCGTTCCGGGCACGCCTGTGGCTCAGTCTCGGGTCCTCTCTAGAAAAACTGACATTTTTGGATTAAAAGGCTCTGATCCACAGGATGGGGGGGCAGGAAAACTGTCTATCAACAAAATGTCACACAAGTTCACACAATTAGCTGAGATCATTTGGTGTTTTTTGTTTGTTTGTTTTGGTTTTGTAGACCAGGCTGGCCTCGAACTCAAAGAGATCCGCCTGGCTCTGCCTCCTGAGTACTGGGATTCAAGGCGTGCGCCACCACTGCCCGGTTGGATTTTTTTTTTTTTTTTTTTTTTTAAGGAAGTCTTCCACTGTTCTGCTTAGGTTAGCCTTCAAGTGTCTGAGGCTTCCTGCCTCAACCTCCTGCATAGCTGGAATTACAGGCATAGGCCACCACTGGTAGAAAGTTCCTGCTTTCTACCCAATAGTAAGGAACTATTAAATGCAATGGAAACATTGAAAAGGGCAGTAAAATAATTTTTGTTGGTTTTTTGGAAACAGGTCCTCGAGTAGCCCAGACTGGGTTCAAAGCTACTTTATAGCTGAGAACAGTCCTGACTTCTGATCCTCCTGCCTCTAACTAGTGTACTAGTTACTAGAGTAACTAGTGTAACTAGTGCTAGGACTACAAGGATGCACTACTGCACTTGGTTAATAAAATAAGAATTCAAGAGGAAAAAGAACAAGACAATCACCAATACACAACTAGAGAGGGGGGCAAATTCCTCCTGGTTGCCTTAATTTCAACATGTACAATAACCTTTACAAAGCACAGTGGCCGGGACAGTTACCTTCTCCATTCTAATCCCCAGCACTTCTGCCTATCAAAATGTTAGCTCCAGAAACTACAGGATCATTCTGGAACCCATTCTTTTCTGACTCTAGTTCATCAGAGCTCTCACTTTCATTCTGGCTCTAGCACACCTATTTGTACTCCAAGAATACCCAGTTCACACTGCAACAAGCACTTTCTCAGTTACAAATCTGCTCAGGTAACGTCTTTCCTTAAAAGCACCCCTGACTGGGTCTCCGAGATGGTTCAGTGTGGAAAGGCACTTGCCACCAAGCCTCATGACCTGAGTTGATTTACACGACCTATGATGCAGGGAAGTATCAACTCCCACAGGTTGTCCTCGAACTTACACACACATGCTGTGGTCCTCATGTGCCCATACATGCACAGCCATCAACACACAAATAAATGAAGCTATTAAAAAAGAAAACCATCCAGTGACTTCACAACCTATCCAAAAATGAAATACATACACCCTGCTTGAGATGCAGGCCTCCCCTCTCTCTCCTCGAAAACATCTTCACAGATTCTATTCTCCAGTTCATGCTCCATCCATACCTGGAGATTTGCAGAAATGTGAATGGGTCCTTTTTTTTTTTTTTTTTTTAATTTATTTCCTTTATGTATACGGTGCTCTAGCTGCATATATCCCTGGTTGCCAGGAGAGGGCATCAGGTCCCATTATAGATGGCTGTGAGCCACCATATGGGTGCTGAGATTGAACTCAGGACCTCT
Organism: Peromyscus attwateri; assembly: GCA_902168425.1. NCBI lineage: Eukaryota > Metazoa > Chordata > Mammalia > Rodentia > Cricetidae > Peromyscus > Peromyscus attwateri. The sequence goes on along the minus strand of CABHPP010117620.1, from coordinate 33,522 downwards.
GGAAGAGCTGCTAACACTCTTAACGGCTGAGCCATCTCTCCAGCCCCCTGATCATTTTTTTAATTCAGTGTCCCTTTCCTTCTGAATTCTTCACAAATTTCTATTAATTCTTCAAAAATTGGTATTGCAACCTTCCATGATTCAACCCCAAAACATGCCTCTCTACTTTGAGCAACCACTGTAGCTTATACACAACTCTATGGGGACTGGGTAGAAATAGAACGGTACAAGCTTTGAAATCTAAACCTGGCTCTGTCATGTATCTGTGAGTTTAATACACATTACAGGATCCTCTAAACAGACAGGCAGACAGATGTATATTCGGGGCACTGCACTTGATCCTGGTATACAGTACTTGGTCATAATAACTTCTATCATTATTACATAAATGACTTTCTTTTTAAGTAAGAGCAGTTCAGGACGTCTTCAAACTTGTGATACTCCTATCTCTATGTCCAAAGTGCTGGAATTAAAGGTGCATGACATCATACCAGCTAATCACATCATTCTTTAAAGAAATGTCTCATTCTCTAAATTATAAAGCCCATTTATTTCATCATTCTTTTAGGGAAAATAATAAGGTGATAATCATGAGAATGTGGTGTTAGTCTACAATAACTTACAGGAAACAGAAAAGTAACATACCTAATTTAGCCATCTCTTCAGAGTGTTTTCTATGTTGAAAAGAATAAACTTTATTCCCACCATCTACAGAAGAGCCATTTTTCAAGGATTCTGAAAAAGAAAATGTAACACACATTGAGGAAAAAGCAAGAAGATTAAGAAAAAATATAAAATTTTAAATAGCTAAAAATCTAAGTTATACCCCTCATACCTTTCATAAAAGTTTACCAACATATTTACATACAAAATATTTTCATATACACAACAAGAAAAACCAACTAATCTTGCTTATTTAAACATTAACACAAGAAACATGCTATTTATAGATACAATGATTTTTCTCCAGACTGGAGAGATTAATAGACTATGAAAATTAAACCAAGTAGGTAAAAACTGAGTTGTAAAAGGACTAATAACGTGTAAGGTTATCTTTACTAGTTTTCTGTTAACCTAGTAAACCAAAACCCCTGGGAGTTGGCGACAGTCAGTGGTTAAGAACGCTTCCTCCTCTTCTGGAGGATCCGAGTTCGGGTCCCAGCACCTGTATCAGGTATCCGCAGCAGATCCAATGCCCTCTGCGGGCACACAGACACACAGACACACACACAGACACACACAGACACACAGACAGACAGACAGATACACACACACACACACACACACACAGAAATAAAACCTCAAAAAAGAAAACAAAATCCCAGGGAAGGAACTTATGAATAAAAGGTGTCCACTTTCCTGGACACGGAGCTAGCATGAGCTCCTCCGTCAGAGCTCCCTAGACGACAGTGTCACATGGAAAGACACGGGGCAATCCAGGGACACGGTCACTTTTTTATAACCAGTTCTTTCGAGATGTATCTTAATTCATCCTAGTGGTAAGTCCTGCCCTGTTCAGTCCCGCAGTGTCTCCTGGGGCAGCACCCCCATTAGACACTGGCTGCCACATTCTAATGCATGAGCCCTGGGAACTAACCGCAGCAAACGCTGTTATTCAGCAGGCTTTTTTCTTGTCTACTCTTCTAAAGATTCTGTGTTAGGCCGGATGTGGTGGTGCATGACAGCAAATCTAGCACTGGGGAGGAGACAGGAAGGTCAGCAGTTCAAAACCAGCCTAGGCTGCACAACAGCAAGTCTCAAAATGTCAACGGAGGAAAAGAAAAGATCCTTGGTTAAACGCCCCTGTGTTCTAAAAGGTAGGCCAGTGAGATGGTTCAGAGGGCCACGGCACGTGCCGTGAAATGTGGCAACCTGACATTGATCACTGGGACCCACTCGTGGGAAGGAGAGACTCAGTTCCCCCAAGGCGCTCTCTGACCTCCACATCTGAACACACGCAAAATAAATACATGAAATGTTACCTTAAAAAATGTTTTGTTTGGTGTTTCTTTTCTTTTCTTTTCTTTTTTCTTTTTTTTTTTTTTTTGCCAGGCAGTGGTGGCACATGCCTTTAATCCCAGAACTTGAGAGCCAGAGGCAGGTGGATCTTTTTTAGTTGTTCTAGGTAAGTGGGGGCTATATAGTGAGACCCTTTCTGGAAAGGGGTACAGGGGAGAAAATAAAATAAAATAGGTGACTGGGGTTTAAATCAATGAAAAAGCACCTCCCCAGAATATACAAGACCTTATGGTCTTATGTCAAAATATTAAAAAAATGTTAATTCCACCTGGGTATGTTAGTTTCTTTAACCAAGTTTCCAAAAGAAATAATAAATGTATCTAGAGATTTCACATGAAAATACAGCAAAAGCCTGGAATATCCACTTGTCCAACAACAGGGAACAGGTTAATTATTGTACATGCATGATGACATGGTCTCTGCAGTCAGAAAAGAATGCTCAGTAGGGGCTGGGGGATGGTACAGTCAGTAGGCTGTGTGCTAGGCAAGCGTGGGGACCTGAATTCAGATTCCCAGCATGCATATAAGAAGTCAGGCATTGCCGCGCACACTGTGATCAGTGCGGGGGGGGGGGATATAGGGGATCCCTGGGGCCTGCTGGCCAGTCATTCTAGCCATATAACCTTATGGCCATAACCAGTAAGCTCCTGGTTTATAAGAGACCCTGCCTTAAAAAAGAAAGTGAGGATGGTTGGAATGTGGCTCAGTTAATAAACTGTTTGCCAGGAACGTACAAAGCCTTGGGTTTTGTCAGGAAGAATGCACACAGCCAGGCACGGTAGAAACACAGGTGACAAAAGGAGGATCAGAAGTTCAAGGCTGGGGCTGGAGAGATGGCTCAGTGGTTAAGAGCACTGACTGCTATTCCAGAGGACCTGGGTTCAAGTCCCAGCACCCACATGGCAGCTCACAACTGTCTGTAACTCCAGTTCCAGGGGATCTGACACCACACCAATGCACATAAAATAAAGTTAAATGATTAAAAAAAAAAAAAAAAGAAAGAAAAAAGAAGTTCAAGGTCATCTTCAGCTATGTAGTGAATTCAAAACTAGCATGGGCTATAAAATACTCTGGCTGAAAAATGAATGAATGAACAAATGAATGAATGAATAAGGTGGGCAGTGGTTGTGGAAGATATACAACACTGCCCTCTGACCTACGCACGCAGGCGCAGGCACACACACACACACACACACACACACACAAATAAATATAACTAAAAAATTAAGAGGCTGGAGAGATGGCCCAACGGTTAAGATTGTGTACTGCTTTTGCAGAGGACCCAAGTGGGGCTGCTCACAACATCCTGTAAGGCCAGCTTCCAGAGGGACCCAACGGTTCTGGTTTCTATGGGCACCTACACTCACATAGGTGCATGTACACACATATAAGCACCCAATTAAAAAAGTACTAAATCTTTATAATGTAAATTTCTATGTGCACCTGACAAACAGAAGGCGCACACACAGGAAATGGTTCCATGTTCTCTGAGGTCTCAAGCATGCTATACCAGCACTCTATTACTGAGCTAGACTCTTGGATCTTCTGAATGTTTTTCAGATAGGTCTCACTACCCAAGCTAGGTCGGCCCTGAACTCATGCAGGGCAGCAGGCCTCCTGGCTCAGGCTCCTCAGTGGCTGGGATTAAAAACTCCGTGCCACCAGTCTAAATAGGCATTAACAAGGGAAGGTGTGGGAAAAAAAAACTCGGTATTACAAAAGTCTGTGGCCCTTCAAAGAATCACATTACAAATATCATTATCTGCTGGAAGTACTCTTATATGGAAAAAACTTAATTAAACCAACAAAGCAAGTCTGTGCCTTGTCTTTTTTCAGTTCGTATATAAACATGACATCTAATGTCTCATTATACCTTGCTCTGGTTCTCTACCCCTGAATACTGTTTTCAGTCTCTTAGGCTAACAGAAGCCGTCAAAATTCTACACAGAATGAGCCCTAAAAGTGTCAACTGCCTAGTCAGGAACACTTAGGAGTCTCTAAATACTCACTACACCTACTGAGGGGCAGTGTGGCTCATTGAGCTGAACAAAATTTGGATTCATTCTTGAAAATCCAGAATAGAGCTGGTATTCCAGGCCTATAATCCCAGCTACTCAGAAGACCAAGACAGGAGGATTCCAAGTTCAAGGCCCCCCTGGGCTACAGAGAATTTAGACCAGGGAAACTAAACCACGAGGTCATTTAACACTGGGTACAAGACGATAAGAAGCATTATCATTTCCGAAGGAAGAGAGAGACCTGGAGTAGTCACCTGGCCAATACTAAGGGTAAGAGTGATAAGCACAATAAATAAGGAAGAAAAGACACACAGAGATGATGTAAGTGTTGTTGGGGGGCCCACTACCCAGTTCCCAAATAAACCATTCCCAGAGGCTTATTCTTAATTATGAATGCCTGGCCTTAGCTTTGCTTAGTTTCTAGCCAGCTTTCCTTAAATTAACCCGTCTATCTTTTGCCTCTGGGCTTTTCCCATTCTCTTACTTCTGTAAATCTTACTCTTTTTTGTTGTTGTTGTTGTTGTTGTTTTTTCGAGACAGGCTTTCTCTGTGTAGCTTTGGAGCCTATTCTGGATCTCACTCTGTAGACCAGGCTGGCCTCGAACTCACAGAGATCTGCCTGCCTCTGCCTCCCAAGTGCTAGGACTTAAGGACGTGTGCCACCACTGCCCAGCATAAATTTTACTCTTAGTCCATGGCTTACTGTGTAGCTGACCCCTGGAGTCCTTCTCTGGCTGCTAGCTCTTAGATCTCTCTTCCCAGTTTTCTCCTTCTATATATTCTCTCTGCCTGCCAGCCCCACCTATCCTTTCTCCTGCCTTGCTATTGGACAGTTCTTTATTAGACCATCAGGTGTTTTACACAGGCACAGTAACACAGCTTCACAGAGTTAAACAAATGCAACATAAACAAAAGTAACACACCCTAAAATAATATTCTACTACACATATGGGAAACCAGGAGACTTATGTTCCCAGGACTTTTTGACTATTATTGGAGATACACTTGCTATTTTATCTAGGCTAGTTTTGAACTTGGGATCTTCCCACCTTAGCCACTCAAAAATTGCTTACAGGAGCTGGACCTGGTAGCACACGCCTTTAATCCCAGCACCCAGGAGGCAGAGGCAGGAGGAACTCAGTGAGTTTGAGGCCAGCCTGGTCTACATAGTGAGTTCCAGGACAGCCAGAGCTATATAGAGAGACCCTCATCTCAAAACCAAACCAAAACAAAACAAGAACAACATTGTGAGTATGCCTAGGTGAGAACACTACTTCCTTGAATTGAATTTTCCTTCTATTTCGAAAGAGAGGATCAAAGTAACAATATCAAGTGACCTAATTTGTAATGTAACAATGCTCTGCTTCCTGTCTTCATGAAGCAAACATCTCTCCTCTGCACATGCTACCAACCCGCATGATGCTCTGCCCAAGATTACCGCACAGACCAACCATGGACTGAATCCTCTGAATCAGGGAACTAAAATCTTTTCTCCTCTAAAAACAATGATGTGCCTGTATGTGGCGTGATGATACATGCCTATAATCTCACTACTCAGGAGGCTGAGTTGGAGAGGGTCACAGACTAAGAACTGGTGAGTTCTCTTCTTTGGGAGGCTCACACCCACCTGTAACCCCAGCTGATGCCCTCTTCTGGCCTCCGAGGGCACTTGCATTCATGTGCACATAATTAAAAAATTAAACCTTAAAAAATGCAGCAAAAACACACAGCTTGAAGGGAATGCTTTTAGACTTGACACACAATTATAGTATACCACTTTCCAAACGACCAGGTTATTTTTGTGCATCCTGAAAAGCAGTTCATGCTACTAGCCGAGAGCTGAGTTACCCCCATTGAATACCTTGAATATTTCTTCCCAAAACTTCCACGTAGTTCTGATCCTTTAAGACTTCCTGGTCACTCTTCTCCAATTCACGTTCTGGCTTCTTTATTATTTTCTGTGGATTGACTAAAAGCTGAGCTTTCTCCTTCTTTAATTTAGTTCCTATAAAAATATACAAAATATGAGGTATGAATTTTTTTTTTTTTTTTTTTTTTTTTGAGACAGGGTTTCACAGATCTGGCTGTCCTGGAACTCTCTCTGTAGACCAGGCTGGCCTTGAACCCAGAGATCCGCCTGCCTCTGCCTCCCACAGGATGCTGGGATTAAAGGCGTGCGCCACCACCAGCTGGCATGAATTCTTTCTAAATATTACATTAGAGCCATCCAGATGGTTCAGCAGATAAACTGTGCACCATGTCAGCCTGACGGAACGCACAGGGGAAGAGAACCATTTCCATAGAATTGTCCTCTGACCACCATGCACATGTTACACGTCAGCAGACAAACTACACTAAATGCACAATCAGTACATAAAGCTGCGGGGAAGACAATGCCTTATCTTTCAATAAAGTACTAAGTCAGAGCCGGGCGGTAGTGGCGCATGCGAGTTCCAGGACAGCCAGGGCTGTTACAGAG
>CABHPP010117620.1:0-20060 GCA_902168425.1 Peromyscus attwateri | reverse complement strand
GGGCTGCCGGGTGGCCTGCTTCTAGCTCTTATCAGAGCTACCTGGTGGCAAACTTCTATCTCACATGCATTACATTATTCCAAGTTGCACAAAATGGTTTCTAAGTTACACAGAATGGTTTTTAAGTTATGTCCCTAACACTGGAGCACAGGAGTATCTAATTAAAAGACCAGAAGGAATCAGGGACAGTTTCCTTAAAGGAAGACATCTTTAAACTGAAACCTACGGCCTTAGTTGGTTGAAGTCAAATGTGAAAGCTGAAGTTTTCCAGGAAGAATGAAAATAGGTGTCTAATTCTCAAATACTGGGACAAAAGGCTGAGGTGCCTATTTAACATATCAAAGTGGAGGCTGACTGCCAGGTTCTCCCAGCATCCCTCAGTCCCTTCCTGTCACAGGGTCCTCCCAGCTTGCACACCCTGTCCCCTACTGTTGTAGGAATTTAGCTAGTCACTGTATCTAGGGTAAACCGAGTGAATACTTGTTTTTTAGAAGTACGCTGACCTTGAAGATTCTTTGTGGAAAACAGTGATTGTTTTCCATGATTTGGAGAATTGGTTTCCAGAAGGAGCTTTGCAGCCTTCACATGACTTCGGTCACAGGATGCCCTCTGGCACACCTAAGGATAATTGTGTATTGCAAGTAAAGGACTAAAGTCGCGAGGGCATGTGATGCTTTCCTTCAGAGAGACATATAGATTAGATAGGACCTTGTTTGTCATGAGGAAATACTTTACCCAAAAATCAACTTTGTGTAACAATAAATATGCCTTTGTACAGCTGCTGGGGTTCAGTTCATCAGAGGCCGGACCTTCCGGCTGCCACACAGGCTTTAAAATCTCATCTTGGAGTGACCTCTTTCTTCAACCGACCCCTACAACACAGAACACCCACACACCCTCCCCTGAACTCTCCAGCCCGGAGGGCTGGGCTGCTCTACCCTGTGTAATCCAGCTGTTTGGGTCGCCCACTTCTTTTGTACCTTTATTCTCTCGGTTGCTGTACCTGGTGTTGGTTTTAAATGGGGCGCTTTTACTCCGTGAGGAAAGGTCACAGGGCACGAGCCACGACAAGAACCAGTGGCGCACGCCTTTAATCCCAGCACTCGGGAGGCAGAGCCAGGCAGATCTCTGTGAGTTCAAGGCCAGTCTGGTCTACTGAGCGAGATCCAGGACAGGCACCAAAACTACACAGAAAAACCTTGTCTCGAAAAACTCAATTTTTGCCCTTGCAAATATCATGAAAAGCTACACATACCAATTTTGGTCTTTGAAAACTCTGTTTTTATTCCCGAGGCCCCCCAAACAACACTGCTTTGGCACAAAACTAGAAGGCAGGATCTTGTTGAAGAAAGTATTTTGGTTGCAGGACAGAGAAATGAATGCGGAACATGGCTGGAAGCCTCCTCCCTGCTGCCGAGCTTTTCGAGGCCTGGAAGGTGCTGTGCAGGCTGCTGGGGTGAACTGCCACCAGCAGTCTTACTCAGTTACGGACCCCAGCATGCTCTACTCCTGCCATGGCACACAGGATGACGGTTATGGAGGAAACCAACCACTCTCCGACTTGGGAGGGAACTCACATCTTCACACTGACTGAGAAGGCAATACAGACTCCATCTTAGGGGAGGGCCGCCATCTCAGACTACCTGCTGTACTCAGTTCCAGGAAAGGGCCATGACAACTGGAACAGATACAGGGCAGTATGTTCCTGCAGACATCCTGTCTTCGGTTTATGGCCCTTAAAGATATCTAGATAATCCTGCTGAGCAGCTCAGATAATCCTGCTCAGCAAGTTGTAGTTCCCTGCCAAAAAGTCCAACCCAATAGTTTCAAATACGGTTTCGCACCGAAAGTCTAGACCAGTAGTTTCAAAATCACGTTGCCCCAGATCCCTTCTACCCAATCCCAAGTTGCCAAAGCATGTAATTCCTGGCTTGAGGTTTTTCCCTATAAAAACTCTCTACCCCTGGGCCCAGGCCCCATTTCCCTCCATCCGCCTGGTGGTGGCCCAGGTTTGAACCTGACTATAAAAAGACCCTTATGTGCTTGCATTGGAAACCAGCTCCTTGGTGGTCTCTGGGGGTTTCTCAAAATGGGTACAACCTGACCTGGTCAAAAGCATGTGGCTGGAGAGGCTGCAGGGCTTTACGGAGGAGGATCTTCTTATCCAGCTAAATAGTATGATCTGTCAAATTGCCTTCTAAATATTTTTGTTCATGCTCAGAGATGAGTGCTGTTGTAAGCTTTGCTCAAAGCAGCCTCTCTTTGCAGTGGGCAATAGTTATCACAGTGACTTACAACTGGTCAACCAGATAATATAAATGACTGTTAAGTAATCAGCCATAAATGGATATCTAGATATTCCCCTCCAAGGCTCAGCGAACACTACAGAAGGGGGTGGGGGGTGGGGGGCAGAAAATAACTAACAGTTGGAGGAAAGAGTGGAGACTTGTGGGACGCTTTCTTTTGTCTTGGCACAGCCATTGTATTCTTGAACTCACAGCTGTGATCATCTACACATAACCTGTATAATACAAGACTGGGATAGTCAACATTCTGTAATGAAGGGATGAGGGGCTCATCAAGGCTCCCCTCCCTGGCAATTAATGATTGCTAGGGAAGAGGTTCACAAGCTCCCAACCTTCCCTCAGCATCTTTTTAGGCAGTTAACAGTTGCTGAGTCAAGCATGAAGACCCCAGAACTCACATAAAAATGCCCAAGTATGGCTTTATAATTTATAGCCCAGGCTAGCCTCAAACTCAAAATCACCATGATCTTTCAGCACACATGCTATCCCAGTGGTGTGGAGGCAGAGAGAAGAGGACCTCTGGGACTTCCTGGCCAGTCAGTCTAGTTTTGACTGTTGAGCACCAGGTCACTGACACTCTCAAAGAGGCTGCCATTCTTGAGGATGACACCCAAGGTTTTCTTCTGGCCTCTGCACACACATGTGAACCCTGCCCCCTACAAATGCATTTAAAAAAGGGGGTGAGCACAGTTAGCAGGGTTGGGGTACATGAGAAGGGCAAGGTAAAATTCTGAGGTTTCCTATTAATACAGTTGGCTCCTCTCAACAAGAAACTAATTTCATTTTGTTTGTTTGTTTGTTTGTTTTTCGAGACAGGGTTTCTCTGTGTAACCACTCTAGCTATCCTGGAACTTTCTCTGTAGTCTATGCTGGCCTCTGCTGGGATTAAAGGCATGTGCCACCACTGCCTGGCTAAGTTGTTCAATCTTAAAGTTCTGCTCTCCTTACATTTGGCTGTTTTAGTGTTAAATGTGTGTCCTTCCAATTGGAATACAGAAATGTATAGCCATCCTATATATTTTATGAACTAATTTCTCTTCTGCTTTTACAATTAAAAAAATACACTTATTTATAGTGTGTATGTGTGTGGAAGTCAGGGTAAGACTTGCTGGAGTTGGCTCTTCCCCCATGCAAGTTCCGGTGGTTAAACCAGGTCAGTCAGGCTTGGAGGCAAGCGTCTTTACCGGATAAGGCTTCTTGTTGGCCGAATCTTGTTCTGAAATAAACTTTCTCATTCTGTAGCCCAGGCTGACCTGACAGCAGTCCTCCTGCCTCAGCCTCTAAGTGCTGGGATTATAGGTGTGTGCCACCACACCAGAATTCTTGTCTTTGTGGTATTTCCTGGTGTCATATAATTTTAATGTACTGCCTTCCTTTAATAAGATATATATTAAAAATTCAGATATACCTAGGCAGGTGTGATGTGTATGGCTTTAATCCCAGCACTTGGGAGGTAGAGGCAGGCGAGTCTCTGAGTTACATGCCAGCCTCAAGTTCTAAGCCAGCCAGGGCTACACAGTGAGACCCTGTCTCAAATAAAATAAAACAAATTCAGACACACATAAGTAAAATGGCATTAAAATACAATGAAAAGAACTGTGAAAGTATAAAACTAAGGTACGATAAAATCAACTCAGGGAAATCCAGTTAAAAGCCAAATAAAGCTGTATTTTTATACTGTACAAAAGAAAATTTACATTCTTACTGTAGCTAGATACATCAAGGGAGAAATGACACATCCCTCAGGATACACAATATTTAACATCTGAGATGGTAGGTTTCTGCATTGCAGACTGATACTGAATTTTATACATCTTTATTTACAATAACTTAAAATAGTTTTTCATCTCTGGCAGATATTTACAAGTTCAACAGTGACTACATTTCACATTTCAACAATCAACAGCATTAATCCATTCAATGGGACAAGACAATGGCTCACATGCACCAATACATATGATCTTAATTAAATGTGCGTTTATTTTTTCTTCAGCTCTGGAAAAAAATTTTTTTCCACTAGTCCTAAGTTAAAAGGACATTTGTCAATAAAGATCATACTTTTTACATGCCTGCCCAGAATTTCACCAGCAGAATCCCCTCCATACTTGGGAGTTTATACCGAGCTATAAATCGGTGCTGGTTAAAAACAACAACAAGCTGGCCTAACATATCCTACCTACTATGAAACAAACAATGAAAGGGGGTATTCTCCTTGCCTGTTACAGAAGTCACATTACACAAAACCAAGGCAGTAAAATCCTTGCACTGCTAAAACAGTTTCTTTTCACCAATTTTAAATAGAATTTAATAAAGCCTGCCTCATTTTTAGAAGAACCAAAAAGATCCAATGTAAAACACAGGATAGACTTCAAATATTTTTAACATCACATGGAGCATATTTTGCATTTTATTTAGACAATATAATTTTTAAAAATCCAAACTATTATCAGTCATTATTTGAAAGTCAATCTTCTCTTCCAAAAAGCAATACATTCTTGTTAATTTTTTGAGATAGGGCCTCATTATGTAGCTCAGTGGCTATTCTGGAACTCATTATGTAGACCAGGCTGGCCTCGAACTCACAGAGATCTGCCTGCCTCTGCCTTTCAAGTGCTGGGATTAAAGGCGTGTGCCACCATGCTCAGTCCAACATTTATTAACTATAATGTAGTATTAAAAAAAATAAAAGAACATGTTTAGAATAGCAGTTTGATTTAAGAAGCCATTAAACACATTGAACCCTTTAGATCTTTTTGGCCTACATATTTTAGAAGAGGATATTGTAGCTTCCTTTAGCCCAGTCATGTTTTTAAAGCACAGACAAAAAGCAGTAAGAGTGGACATGTACATAAATCAATGTAAACTAACCAGACCGTAAGTTTAGCTAATATTATACTAGAAATAAATGCCACTGCCCGTTGAGGAGTACCATTCAATAATTTTCCTTATAATTTTATCTAAACAGCCCATAATATATACCAATTTAAGGAGTTTCCCCCTTTTATATTCAACACTGATAAGCCAGATCCTTAGTTATAATAACAACTTGTCATAAGGAATAAAATTAAGACTTATTCTTTTTTTTTTTTTTTTTTTTTTTTTTTGGTTTTTCGAGACAGGGTTTCTCTGTGTAGTTTTGCGCCTTTCCTGGAACTCGCTTGGGAGACCAGGCTGGCCTCGAACTCACAGAGATCCGCCTGCCTCTGCCTCCCGAGTGCTGGGATTAAAGGCGTGCGCCACCACCGCCCGGCTAAGACTTATTCTTTAATTGGTATTATTGGGGCACTGACATCTTACTGATGTGAGAACAAAATAGAATCTTGTCTATCTATTTATTGTATTTATGTTTTCCAGTTCAAACAATGCGTTGTTACTTGTTTCCCTTGGGGTTAGAAAGCATTCAAGGGGCTACATTCCTTCACAGATGCTTTAAAAATGATTTTGGTCAGTAACATTTTCTTTGGTAAATTTTGTGATTGGTGAAGATGTAAAAATATCTCCTGATATGACTAATACTGAACTGTTATACTCAAACACAGCAAGCCACATAGCAATTCTGTAGCTGGGGATAGATCATCCAATTAGGTTCATTTCTCTTTGTAAATAAAAAGATCTATTAGCCCTACCTCCAGATACACAATTTTTAAAAAAGACTCATTTATACCTTAAGATACACTTAATTCTACTTTTTTGGTAAAACCATATTAAATGTAGTAGTATAATATCAGACACATGAATATGCCTTAGTCTGTAAACATTATGATCCCATTTTCTCAAAGTCCAGAAGCAAAACATAGAAACTCTTATTTCTGTACTACGCTGCCAGTTACTTCCCGTCACCCTGGATTTCTGTGAAACTCTAGCCTGAATATTTGGTCCTGTATATATTTCTCATAGGATGAATGTCGAATATTACAAAAATACTGGAGGGAAAAAAGAAGAGCAAAATCTTGTGGTTATGTGGTGGGGATTAGACAAAACGCACCTACATGGGCAAGGAGACAGGCTGTGCCTCCCACAGGAATAGCAGTTCCTATGTGGTTCAGTACTGGGGTGATCTATCCATTAGATTCACACAGCATAAACAATACTAAAATTTGTCTCACCACATTAGCATGGAAAATTGTACCAACCTGATGACTCATGATTTTATTAATATTATTTTACACCGTATTTCATGTTTCTATAACCTGGCAAATACTCTATTTTTTAAGAGGTTAAGCTGTCAATAGCTAGTTTTCAAATCCCTTATTTTTGAAAACCACTTTAAGAAAATGAAAAGTATTACAGGCAGTGTCTCGCCCAGCCTGGTGGAGAAACAATGACAGCAGTCATTTGGCTCGACAGAGAAAAGCCTCTTGCTCCAACTGCATCATACAACCATGACAAAGTATTCTTTTTAAATTGCAAAACTACATATAATTGAAATATTAAGCTCTTTTGGCTTAAAAAAAACCCTTTATAATGTAATCCAAGTTCAGAAATGGAGTGCTCCTCCTTACCAGTGTTTTCAGGGATGCTACCCTACCCATAAAGGCAGAAACTAGTATCTTTACTTATAAATGAACATGCAGTGAATTAAATGAGACAGCCGATTGTCAACAACTGAAGTACTCAAAAACAGACCCAAAGAAACCTCATAAAATGAGGTAGGAAAAACACATCCCTGCATTAAAGTACTCACAAAAACAGTGTAAACAAAAGCAATCTAAAGAAGTTCTTCTCAGTATCCTGGTGTCTGTTAAAGTAGTTCTAACAACTGGGACGACAGGAATTTAGACTTCAGCTTGGAGACTCCGAGCTTACATAGCTGAGACTATGAAACTTTGAGTCGTTCTCATACAGTATATGTGTTATAAACGACAGAGGGCACTGTTCATGGAATCATAAGCTTCATACTCACTATAAACCCTTTTCAATCATATATAAAATATTGCTTCTATCTGCTCTAAGCACAGTAAGAAACAGTCTCTCTCTAGCTTAATAATGAATGGAACTGAATTTATTTTGTCTTTACTTTGCAATCTTCCATATTGTACCTTTGGTGACCGAAAACTGGCTGATTCAAAAATCACTTTCAAATAGTTAGAACACTGACTAAAGTCATTGTATTGGGTTTATTTTACATTTAAACAAACCCCCACAAATACAAATAACATGGCAGCATATAACTGTTATGTGGCAGAGAATTCATAAGGCATAAATTAGAAAAGAGTAATGTGCTACACAGATACCTACATTTGAACACATCCCCATCTGTATTTAGTATTGTACATTTTTTTCTGGAATTAATACTTTTCTTAATGTGTTCACCAACTACTAGACCAGAAACATAAAGAAACTGCAGAAATGGAAAGTGTTATGTACGTGTCTACCAGAGTGTGGGCAACAGGAAGCAGCGGGGTGTGGACATGCATTTGACTAGGGACAAGGTTCCAGTATGGCTCTGCTTCTTAGTTGTGGACTTTATTTCACAACCTCTTTGAGCCTCAGTTTCCTGAGGATGGATATATGTGTATGGGAGAGAGAGCAGCTAAATTATCTCTAGGGTTTCTCCTCGCACAGAAATTCTGATCTGCAATACACAGGCACGGAACAGTAAAGGAATAAGACTTTAAACGACACCTGTTACCTCCCTGGCTTCTTAATATATTTTCATATTTAAAAACCTTACTTCTAAGTTAACTTTTTACATTTTAGTTTTCTTATTAATAACATTAATTTAAAGTCACATAGAAGAACTCCTAAACCTTCAGATGCTGTATTCCTTAACTTGACCTAGCACAGATGGCACCAATCATTTTTTAAAATTATATAAAACGAACACTTTTCCCTAAATGTCGTTTTCTGTTGGTGGGATGAAGCTTTATGAGAGCTGAGGAGTGTTAAAGGGAAGATGTTAAAGGACAAAGAATGGACATTTCTGGCTTACATTTCTAACAGGTGCTGTATAACTGAACGAAAACCATTTTAAGTGAGGTGCTGCTAACACACAGTGGTTAGAATGAAGCTTAGAAAACTGGACAGTTGGTTTAACTCATTTCATTTGAACTATTATGTTATAAAGGAATTTTTTCCTAAGACCATGGCTATAAAGAATAAATGAAGGATTTCTTTATTGAGACTGAATCACAGCCCAAAGAATAGGATTCAAATGTTACAGGGTCATGAAATATTAATCAGGATGTATATACAGAATCTATACATACCAATAAATGAAAGCCTCTTAAGATGAAAAGAACTTTTTTTTCTTCTGGTTTTTCAAGACAGGGTTTCTCTGTGTAGCCTTGGCTGTCCTAGAACGTGCTCTGTAGACCAGGCTGGCCTCGAACTCAGAGATCCATTTGCCTCTGCCTCCCAGAGTGCTGGGATTAAAGGTGTGCGCCACTACACCTGGCTCTGGAAAATATCTTAAAACCAACTTTACAGTTATAACATTTCTAATTAAAGGACATTTTCTTGTATCAAATTATTTGGTATTTTTTTGTGCTGTAACTAAAATGCTTGACTTAGATGCCAATATATGTGCACTTGACCCATTAGCCTTTTACTAAACCAGGTATGTTTGCTACACAATCACTGATACCTTCCTTCACGCACTAGCAACCTGTTGCTGAGTATGTTAGAAAATCATTTTATTTCACTGTTTTACAATGTTTTATAGTTTACTTTATATCACTTAAATTAGTAGAAATAGGACTAAAATGCGTCTGTGATAACTGCATATATGCATATTATAAAAATCAATAAATCATGTATCAGCTTTTAGCTTTACTCCAAATTTTGGCAATGATGTGGCTAAGAGCTGAGGTTCTAGTTTTCCATTTGCTGGGAGCTGAAAACTTCATAGACCACCAAATCCAATCAAGGATGAGTCTAACACAAGGCCCCCTAAACAGACAGACACACAGACAAACAACTCTTCCAAAAGTGGTGGTGGTTTATGTGTGAAAAAAA
This sequence comes from Peromyscus attwateri, assembly GCA_902168425.1. Classification (NCBI taxonomy): domain Eukaryota; kingdom Metazoa; phylum Chordata; class Mammalia; order Rodentia; family Cricetidae; genus Peromyscus; species Peromyscus attwateri. The sequence goes on along the minus strand of CABHPP010117620.1, from coordinate 10,797 downwards.
TGAGAGGCATTTTCCTGGTTAATTTATCAAATTCTACTGTAAATAGAGAGAACACAACTTTGTCAATTAAGAGAACACTTGCTTTCAATAAAGGCAGTATATTTTTCTTTCACAATAATACATAAAATGTCTACATGTACAAGGGCATGTGTAACTGATATCTTTAGATGGATAGCGGTCGAAGTCACAATACTGATTTTCAAAATCCCAATATAGTCCCTTCTTTTTCAAACAAAGCCTGAGACCCAGAAGAGATTATAAGAAAGTCTTATCCAACCAAATCACAACCAAAAAATTTAAACCAATAGTGTATTTTTGTAGCCTCTTAGCAGTTACCAAATGCTACTTACATACATTCAACATCTAGCTTACTGGCATGATTTCAAAGTTTTATAAAAACGAGAAACTTTGCAGATAATCAGAAGATTCACAAATTGCATTAAACACAAAGGCAGTGTGGTCCTTGTGGAGAAATCAAGTCAGTACCCTCTGGTAGAAATGTTCTATAAAAATGTGTCACATTGAAGCATCCGTGTTTTCAACCAATTATCTGTCCCTGATGTATTTCCTCGGAGTATGTGATCTCAGGACTTTAGGTATCTTTATCCAATATCTGACTGAATTTAGGTACATCTCGGAAGCAGCTGAAAGGGTTTCTCCAATAGTCTGACATCACAGAAAGTGGACTGAGAAATCCCTCTCTTTACCTGAAGACGTACAGCTTCTACTTCAGTCATCAACTCACAAAGGAAAAAAAGAAAACAATTATAACGTCACCTCACATACAATCTCACACAAACTAAACGAAGAACACCCTTCCCCCCACACAACCCCAGCACCAAAGTGTCAATCGTTCCTAGGAAATAGAACATGCCCCTTGGAGTCTCTGATTTGCTAGTTCAAACTTGAAGGGCAGAAATGTCCTCAAGTCCTTGTGGGAAGAGGGAAGACATGGTAATGACTAGAGAGCCATTGAGAAAGTGCATTATCAATTACACAATCAACTCAGAGCCCCGGCCTCCAATGGAGGTGGTCACAAGTTAATTTAAATGCCTCAATAATTAAACATCTACGTCCTTGGGATAAAGGAAAAGGGGTGCAGCTAGCCTCATTTTAATGAAAAATTGCAGTAGTCTACCACCTTCCCCCATGCTTCTCAAGAATATAAAATTGCACAGACTCAGAGAAGTCCAAAGTCATAGCAGAATCTCTGAGGCACTCCTGGTTAAGAGAGAAAAAAATATGATCCAGTTATCTTCATAGTTCCACAGATTATGTGAACAAACCCGTTTTGTTTTTAAACAAAAGCCAAAGAATCACTTCATAGGGATCATATACACCATTTCCTCTACCATATCCTCAGTCTCACAGTGTTGAAATGGGACCGATCAGCCTACGATGGATTGCACATTACCCAAGGAGAAAGGAAGGCGTGGAAAAGGCAAACATTTTACACTGCTTCACAAACACATTTACAAGGAATAAGTGGAGAGAGGTTCAAGGAAAAAGAAAACCTTATTGCTGTTTCCATACAAAATACAGTAGGAAGAAGATACCTAAGCTAAACCAGATCTGATTACAGTGACTTTTTTTTCACAATGTGGGATGAAGTGTCTTGCACAATGAAATGTTCAGTCTAAAAGGTAAGTAGAACGAGGGGACATCAAAACTACACCTGGGATATTAGCTGCATATTGAAACTCGGGGATCGAGACTGCTTGGTTAAGGGGGCTCCTGGGCTGAGAAGCTCTTTTCCTTCACCAGCATGACCTAGCCGGTCTTCTTGTAGACTGATAGTTGAGTATCGATTAGCATTTGTGGCCGCTAGATTAGTGACTCCCTCAGTGCCAACCCCAATGCTGGTACTTGCTTGACTGCCATTCACATAGTCAAATGACTTGCTGGAGGAAGCACTGGCTGTCCGGATGAGACTTAAACTATTGGTTTTTGGCACCACCTGGCCAGCAGGCAGGCTCAGGTGTTTCTTCATCGGCGTCAGCTCGACTGAATCTAGGCTAAGATCGGCTGGTTGTCCAAACTGCTTGCGAACTACTGAATCTCGAGGGCTCTCACTGGATTTGATGGCAGATGCTGTTTCTTTATCTTTGGCGGACCGCCCAGTCGCTACTTTCCGTAAACTTCCCCTCTGAGAAGAGGAGGACGGTTTGGTCCCAGGTGGTTGGCTGCTGAGAGAAGCCCCTGATGAGAATCCTTCATCTGCATCGTTCATGTTTAAAGACTCTTCTCCATTTAGACCCTCAGCACCTAAAAAGTAAATCAGATAGACTCAGCAACAGCTAAATTAAGTAAAAAGCAGCTGTGAATAACACTGACCTAATCTCATGAATGTTTGCTATAGGTTTGTAATGGCCTTAGCACTTTAATTTAGGGGACTAAACCTCTACACACAGGAGTTTAACACACTACTCATTGTTTTCATCTGGCTTCAGTTGTCCTGATTTTGTAAAACTATCCACAAACATTAACTAGTAAACTACCAACACCTAGGCATAGAAAACTAAAATACAACACTTTAAAAACACACTGCCATCCATTTGAAGTCACTGTACCTGCATGTTTGAAAACAAAATTCTTTCTTTATTTTTTCTTTAACACACCATATAACACGTGCTGTACAAAAGGAATTCTCTTCTAATTTCAGTTACCCAGAACTGTACCAAGTCATTTAGGCCTATAGGCCAAACTCTTTAAATCAAAATAAAAATGTATTATCTATTTGGCAGCTAACTGCATTTATATAGCTTCTTAATATATTTCTTTTTATTATCTACTAAATTTGCCAACTCAACTAAAAAAACCACATTGCTGTAGTAACTTCATACTCACATTTTGTCTTATGGACACACCCTGCAAACTGATTTCCATATTTCCTTGGCCAATCAGTAAAAAGAGTATACTGACTGTGAGGTGGCAAAGGGAACTCGTAGGGATATTTCTACTGTCTGTATTATGTATTTCTTAACAGTTTACATTCTTTTTTCTTGTTTTGTTTTTCCAAGGCAGGGTTTCACTGTTTAACGGCCTTGGCTGTCCTGGAACTCGTTCTGTAGAGCAGGCTGGCCTCGAACTCACAGATATCTACCTGCCTCTGCCTCCCGAGTGCTGGGATTAAAGGTGTGCACCACCACCACCACCACCCCGCACAGTTTACATTCTCGACAGGAGAGTGAGCGCTGTCAGATTCACAGAGTACTGCAATGCTGCATCACATCTCCCAGTCACTGCACTTAGGGAAAGAATCTTCATCTCGAGTTTTGTGAGAGGAGAGTCATATAGAACATAATGAGGTTGTAGTTTCCAGACAGCCCAATTCTTTTACTGAAAAGTATGATCAAACAGTCTCAAAATTAATGTTTTCTTCTTTCAAAAACTGAACATATATTTCCCAGACTGAAAGAAAGTATGAATCTGTAAAACTGATATTAACGTGATAGTTAAGGTAAAATGTTAGGGAACAATCTAAACACTAATTTCAGATACAGGTTACCTAAGCAAAATGTACATATTCAAACATAATCTTTTACTTAACATAGTACCTGGAAAAATAAAAATATTTTCTAGCTGCATTTCTTCAGATGGATTAGTTATTTTACTTCTAAAAAAGAATCAAATTAGGCGATCCTTAAAGCAAAAGGCAACTTGTTACATATATGTATATAAGTATAAATATAAATATCTATAGCAATTTGATGTTTAATCACCATGCAAAGCCATGTGGAAAAACATTTACTTAAAAAAAAAAAAAAAAAAAAAGCAACTGACACTACTTCTCTCAATCCCTTCAAAAGAACTGGGCATCATGTACCTCAAAAATGAAATTTTTAGATCCGATTCACATTACCTTTCTTAATAATTGACTTACAAGTAGTATAAATTCCAAATATTCAATTCAAAACTGGATTGGTTTATCTAATAGTTAGGACAGGAGACTGAGAGACTTAGTGTTGGCTCTGAATCTTGCTACATGCAGATCTGATGCCCAAGCAGTATGCTAGAAGAGGGATGATAACATAAAAAGCCACCATGCAAGAGAATCTACTGCTATTTTATACACTAGAAAAGTTATTTCAATTTGATGGAACATTGATTATCCATAAATCACAGGCACTATCTTAAAACCTTTAATTGAAACAAAAAATAAATTAATTAAAAAATGTCTTAGCATTACTCTGTGTGTGTGTGTCAGTGTCCGCTGTGTGTGGGTGGGTGTGTGGCGGTCAGAGGACAATTCTGTGGAACTGGTTTTCTCCATTCACCTTCACATGGGTTCTACAGATCACACTCAGATCCCCAGGCTTGCAGGGCAAGCACCTTTAACAACTGAACAATTGTGCCTGTCCTAATAAACACATTTTTATTATAAAAACATCATTGCTACAAACATGTTTTATTTTAAAGAACGTTATATATGTAATACAAAGGCTTCAGCATTCTAGGGAATTACTAAAATTCTCATAAATTTTAATCAATTTCCTTTTCTCTCTGTCTTAAAAACCCTCCAAGGAAGCCAGGTGTGGTGGTGTACACCTTTAATCCCAGCACTCAGGAGGTGGTGGCAGATGGATCTCTGAGGAGGCCAGCCTGGTCTACAGAGCGAGTTCCAGGACAGCCAGGGCTACACAGAGAAACCCTGTCTCAAAAAATGAAAACCATCACCAACAGAAAACTCCCAGGAGATAAAAATGCAACTGAGTCTCAAAACATCTTTCCCGCCGGGCGGTGGTGGCACACGCCTTTAATCCCAGCACTCGGGAGGCAGAGCCAGGTGGATCTCTGTGAGTTCGAGGCTAGCCTGGTCTACAAAGTGAGTTCAGGAAAGGCGCAAAACTACACAGAGAAACCCTGTCTCGAAAAACCAAAAAAAAAGCAAAAAACATCTTTCCCTTTGTAGTTTTTCTGTAGGTGACAACATCCACGACTCCAAGAAGACCTGACTGAAAAGGGTTTCACTGACCTTTTTGTTCATGGCGTGTTTCCCACACATTCTGCATCTACGAACACTTATTTAAAACCACAACTAATCTAGGTTAAGAGACAAAATTATCTCTCTCCTTTTCAGAGACAAGGTCTCTCTGTGTGGTGTGGGCTGGTCTTGAGCTCACAAAGACTGACTGTCTCCTGAGTGGTAGGATCAAAGGCGTGCACCACCACACCAACCAGCTTCAAACACGTTAGAGAAATGTATTCACTTTCCTTGGGCTATACACCCCTGCAAACTACCCCAAACTAAAAGATTAATAACAGGGGACTTAATAGAGTTAAAAAGATATTTAAAAGGAATTACTATTTTGGTTCCTTTTTCAAAGTATACGCCTGATGAATTAGAAGTAATGTTTCAGCCTAGTGTCAGACTTGCAAGAATTTCATCAACTGCTAATATGACATTATTTTTAGTACAAATACTCTTAACATCCTAACAAAAGTTATACACAAATAGCAAATGGTTTATTTAGTCATCAACAATGAGAAATAGATTGCTGTTTAGTTTGGATCCACTCTAGGTTCCAAATCCACTTGTTTTCTCAAAAAAAAAAAAATTTTTTTTTTTTTTTTTTTGGCATTTAAAGAAGATACATCTAATTGCTGGGGTAAGATAAAGAGATACAAAAAGACAAAAAGGGAGGGCCACACCTTCCACAGCCATGTCAAGAGGGATCTCTAAAACAGGACCAACTTTGGGGTCATTAGGTCATGCACATGCAATACTGTTAAATGAAGTAAAGACAATTTAGGCAAATGGGTTAGGAACTGAGGGTACATTTAGATTCTTACTGAGCATGCTCAAATTTCTAATACATCGAAAAGAAAGATACTTCCTTAGGGTAGAAGGTAAATATTTTATGTGTGTTTGGTCTTTAAAATAAGTAAAGAGCTGATCTCTTGAAAAACTACTTATCGGTTTATTAGTATAAGGTTTTATAATAATGAAACCATTTGGCTACAGTTCTCTCTTCCACAAAGCTAACTCATATGCCATTTCATACACAGCAGCAGGCAAATATTTTCCTGTCAGAGAGAAGTGTTCTTTTACAAGTAGTGATGGAGCACAGGGTTCTTATTTGCAAATACCTACATTGTAGAAACAAGGATCTTCTCTGTACATGACCTGTAAACAACACATTTCACTTCCATCTGGGAGCTGTGACCACTATTTATAAAAAACTTTGAAGTGTAGAATGCTTCAGGATAGCACATTTACGGAGAAAAGATGTCAGTAATTTATTAGGCAACTTAATCCAACTGTTGAGAAGCCAGTTAATACCAGCATTCTGTCAGAGATGGGAAATACTTGTTAAGAGGACGCCCTGGGAAACAAGGAAATGCCAGGTCCACTTCAGTTTCTTAAATGGATTTGGCTTTTAAATTTCTCTTCACAGACTTCTACAGAACCAATTGTCATGTGTACACATTAATACGGACTAATAAGGCTCATGATCATTGGGTGCATTTTTTCCCTAGTGTTAGAATAAACATGCTCAGTAATGACAAATTCCAAGCATCTGCAGATCTTTCCATCCAGGTCCCTGCCTTGTTAGTAGCCATGCCAAGCTGCTGTTTGATGACACAGGGATGCAGACTCCAGGCCAGCACAAAGGGGACTGAAGACTGTACCTAACCTGGTACTAGGCATATGGGGAGGAGGCTGCTTTGCAAGGAGGAGCTAGCACACCCAGGGGTTGTGGAGACACACACTAGAATGGAAAGGTGTTCTGCTCGGGGACAGAGAGCCAGGATCCTTCTCCAGCAACTGCCTCACTGACTTCTGCCTCCTCATCTCTGTCCTACCCTCTGTTGTGGCTGCTGCCGAGTTGGGCTCCGGCGAGCCATGCTCAGGGGTCCTGCGCACCTCCCCCTCTTGCACACGTTTGATCCCTAGGTCAGTGGAGCCGTGTTGGATCGGGGAGCCAGGAATACTCGAGTCAGCCTCGTTTGAGAAGTCAAAGCCATCTGGGATTCAACATATAAAATTTTAGTACTTTTGTGCTGCTCTGTTCTTTTCTGAGCATTCTGACCCAGGCAGATAAGAGAATGTATATATGGATATGATATTAACACAAACACTATCTCTATAGTTACATGTGTGCGCACAGCTTGCACACACATAAGGCAGCAGATGAACAATGTGAGGTTTGCAAATGAATAGGACAGAAAAATAGGGATCATTAAAAATGACAATGTCTCTAAGATAAGCAAGACAGCTTGACTATTAAGTAATGCATCTATAAAATATTGCTGGATTCAGTTCTTAGGAAAAAAGGAAAAGTAGATATAAAAATGCAAAAATTAGAAGCAATTCTTTTATGGCTAGCTTGTATTATACTGTTAGTTTGACAAGTCATATAGTTTTCTCCCACAGTGCTCATTCATGTACCTTTGTTCCAGTTAATAGGCTTAAAGCAACATTTTCCCCTACTTTTATTACTAGCTCAAAAAACAAAACAAAAAACAAAACTTAACTAGGTCTTATTTTATGTTTTAACATTAACAGAACAGTCTAACAAATCCCTACTTTATAAACAGACATATTTTTACATCAAAATAACTAAGCATTATCACATTTCTAGTACCATCTTTAAGGTGAAAATATTTTACTTGAATACAGAGAACATTAATTACTATCAAGCATTAGTACATTCTGTACAGTGATAAGTTATTTGAGTCCGTGAGTAAACATGGGATTTTGTACTGACCTTCTCGTCTCCATCTGTGACGTCGGATTGAAGCTGTTGTAATTGCAGTCCGAGAGATCCTCGGCACTGTTGGAGTGACTTCCACTTTAAGCACTTTCTGGCCTTCTTGTGAAGAATCAGGTGCATCAAATGGTAACGAGTTTTTCATGGCATTGGCAACCTAAAATGATAATGTAAGTCTTACAAATTTACAACCAACATAGAATTTTTACCTCTTCTATAATGCATGTTTCCATATTTTTGAACATGTACACTTTGTAACATATAAAGTTATATAATATAAAAGCACGAATGTGTCAGAAATATTTTTTTCAATATTATATATTCTTTTCGGCAGGCTTTTCAAATGAAAATTTATTATTAAAATGTGAGCCATATACCACACCAGATTCTCTCTCTTTTCTTTAATTTTTAAATTTTTATTTTATGTGCATTTGGTGTTTTTGCTATGGGTGTCGGGTTCCCTGGAACTGGAGTTCCAGACAGTTGTGAGCTGTCATGTGGGTACTAGGAATTGAACTCAGGACCTCTGGAAGAGTAGTCAGTGCTCTTAACCGCTGAGCCGTCTCTCCAGCCCACCACACTAGATTCTTGAAGTTGTTGAGTTTGAAAAGAAAAGAACATTCCAAAGAAAAATGTTTAATATTTGTACCAAGATATAAAACAAGTTAGAATAAATTCCTGCTTTTTCATATGATAAGTAATAGAAAACTTAATCTGTGATAAAACAGTAACACTTTTCTGCACTCCTGTGTGGACAGATTTTCCCTGAACACATGTTGGCACTGTCTCCTAGTATTTCTGCTTCTAAGGAAGAGACGGGAAACCTGGTTACTAAGCAACTGCCATCTGACTGCTGTGTCTCTAACAGGTAAGTAGTAATCCAGCAAAGACCTTGAGCTAGAGGACTGTCTTTCTTTCCTTCCACACATGCACAAGCACATGTTGGATGCAGCACCCTGAGAAAGTATGTCTGATCTACCCACACAGACCTAGAGAAGGAAGCTGTTTTGAGGCTTGATGTATATAAGGTTAAGTCTCTAAATTAAGTCTTTATTAGCAATATAGAGGACGCTTGTTTCTCCATTTTGTTTTACATATAGCTTTAGATATGAGAAAAATGCTACACATCAGTGAATTTGACCTTAAAATTAAAAATGGTATAAATAAAATAGCTTTAAAAATTATCCCAAGTAGAAAATGCATAAACATTTTAAGTATCACGAAACCACCTCAGAAAGCTTAATAACCAGTTTAAAAAAAAAAAAAATCAAAGCAAGTCAGGCATGGTGGTCCTGTAATCCCAGCACTTGGAAGACCAAGACAGAATTATACATCTAAAGCCAGACTGCGACACACAGGAAGGGGGAGGGAGGAAGGGAAGGAGTGAAGGAAGAAGACAGAGGCCATGGACAGTCAAATCACCTACAACTACTAGTATTCTGTTTCCCCTTCCACGTGCAGATTTAAAATACAGACATACTTTCCCATTTAACCTGTTACTATCTTTTCTTTAACACAAGTCCTCAAATATACAATTTCATCAAGGAAAGACACACTTCATTTGTTCTCTGTTATGGGAACACTTAGACTACTTTTATTTCTTTTCAATTAAAAGTAACACTGTAGGCTAGGTGGCGGTGGCAGCAGCAAATGCCTTTAATCCCAGCACTCCGGAGGGAGAAGCAGGTAGTTCTCTGTGTTTAAGGTCAACTTGGTCTACAGAGCAAGTTCCAGAACAGTCAGTGCTGTTAGACAGAAAAATCCTGTCTCAAAAATTCAAAAACCCAAAAATAAAAAAATAAAAGTAACTGTAATGTTGCATTTCTAGTACTTTCAATTTGAATTTATGTGTATGGGTGTTTTGTCCTCGTGTGTGTGTGTGTGTGTGTGTGTGTGTGTGTGTGTGTGTGTGTATACCACATGCATGTCTGGTGCTTACAAAGGCCAGAAGAGGGCATCACATCTGGAACTGGACTTCCAGATGGTTGTGAGCCAACATGTGAGTGCTGGGAATCAAACCCAGGTTCTCTGGGTCACTGAGCCACCTCTCCAGCCCTTTCTAATACTCTTTTAAGGTACTGGTTTCCAGACATACAAAGCTAGATGTGGGTTAAAGAATCTAAGAAAATGAGCACTCATTACTACACTGCTTCTGCAAAGGGATGGCTAGAACCACGCCATCACCAAAGCATCAAGAGGCCTTTGTCCTCCATACTGTGTGCTCACAGGTGTCCTTTCAACTTGTATGTGTATGTGAATGCACACGTAATGTGTGGAGGGGGAGCTGCCGCTACGTTCATGTGGCGGTCAGAGGTCAATTCTATAGGGTCAGTGTTTGCCTTCCACCTCTCTGTAGGTTCTGGGGACAGAATTCAAGTCCAAGTTTGCATTGCAAAAGCCTTTATCCACTGGGTCATATTGCTGGCCCAACATCTGTATTTGATATTTTTACTCTTATTTATTTGTGTGTGTGTGTGTGTGTGTGTGTGTGTGTGTGTGTGCGTGTGTGTGACTATGCCATGGCATGAGTCTGGAGATCATAGGACAACCTGTGGGAGTCAGTTCTCTCCTCCTTCCAAGTGGATTCTGGGATTGAACTCAGGTTGTCAGGCTTGGCAACAAGTGCTTTTATCTGGAGTCATCTCACAAGTCCCTACACACTGGGAGGCATGGAATCTTTTTGTTGTTGTTTTTCGAGACAGGGTTTCTCTGTGTAGCTTTGGTGCCTGTCCTGGATCTCACTCTGTAGACCAGGTGGGCCTCCAACTTCATGGAATCTTTAAAACAGAGTAAGATTATAATAGAGGTTTTCTTACGCCAACAGAGAATATTCTTCTTTTGTGTATTGCATATTAATTTTATTCTTTAAAAAAAAGATTTATTTATTTATTTATTATGTACACAGTATTCTGTCTGCATGTATGCCTGCAGGCCAGAAGAGGGCGCCAGATCTCATTACAGATGGTTGTGAGCCACCATGTGGTTGCTGGAAATTGAACCCGGGTCCTCTGGAAGAGCAGCCAGTGCTCTTAAACACTGAGTCATCTCTCCAGCCTCCTTTTTTTTTTTTTTTTTTTTGAGA
>CABHPP010117619.1:14047-38327 GCA_902168425.1 Peromyscus attwateri | reverse complement strand
TCCCAGACCAGCCCCTGAGCCGCAAATGTGCCACCCTGGGAGATAATCACTACACAGGACCAGAGCTTTCAAACCTTTGGTTAAGCACCTTGAATGTGATAACAAAATAACATCTCAGGGGGTTGAGTATTCACCAAACAACCCCAAATGGATTGTTTCATTTTGAATGGGATTATAGAAATGTCAACAATATGAAAACAATATAAGAATTCTTGCCCTATGAACAGGAACGCCTCCTCTCAACATCACCTAGGAGCCAGCCCTCTCAGTCTCTGAACTCATAAGGACCATTTACATGTGTGCACATTTTGGTGCCTGTTCTTCACATGCACCTCAGAGCTGTCAGTTACCGCCTCGATGCTGGCTTGAATCTCAATCTCTAACCCACATCTGTCTTCAGGGCTTTAGCTCTTGAACCAATTAAGATCATGTTTTTGTTACAAATGACAAAAAAAATTGTTCCAGCACCTTAACTAAAGAAAAAAATTTTTAACTGGGCCTGGTGGCACATGCCTTTAATCCCAGCACTCGGGAGGCAGAGGCAGGCAAATCTCTGCGAGTTCAAGGCCAGCCAGGTCTACAGAGCGAGTTCCAGGACAGCTAGGGTGATTACACAGAGAAATCCAAAACAAAACAAAACAAAGGATTTTTTTTTTCTCGAGTAGTAAACAGCCCAAGTTCCTACCTCAGCTGCCTAGCGCAGAGTGTCTTCTTGGTCTCAGGATAGGGCTTTCAGGCCCATGGTCACAAGATCACTACTGCTTGTCCAAGCATCCAACTGTGATGTGGCAGGAGGAAGGAAGGGCAAGCATAGGGGCAAAGGGCACATACCAAACTGGGCCTGTTCTTTGTTATCAGGAAAACAATATCCTTTCCAGAACCTTCACCCGAGGATATCCATTTAGAACTATTTGGCCAGAAGCAACAGTGGGAGCTCAGAGACAATGACAGAGAGTCTGGGGAGACTGGCAGAAGTGTCTAGGAGAGAGTTTGAACTGAGCTGTCACCCCAAACAAAACCGACTACTGCTAGGGAAGAGCTCCCCCAGATGACCTTCTGAGCAGTTCCAGCGATAGTTCACAAGGCTCTCCAATTCAGTGTGCTTTAAAACTGACCTGCCTGCCATTCCCCCTGCACACTGGCTTCTCCGCCAGTGGTTTCTTTACTACCGTGCTGAACTGCAGAGCCACTGACTCAGTTTGCTGAAGAAAGAAGGTATGATTGACAGACAGTTCTCCCATCCTGTCACATCCAATCAGTGACCAGCTCCTGTGGATTCCTTCTCTGTCCAATTCCCTTCTCCCTCAGTGCAGGCCCCCATTGCCTGTGTGCTAACAACCCCAAAGAAAGCCTTGTCTTGCCCCATCTCACAATGTGATGGCTGCCAGAGGACCTGTTCTTAAACTCAAACTATCAACATCCTCCAAGTACTAACTGTGATTTTCCACCACCTACAGAATGAAGTCCAAAGCTTCTGACAGGACCCGCAAGGCTTTGTCACCTGGTCCCTGCCGACCTCTAAGACCATCTCATCACATTTCTAAAATATTCCTTCTCCCTTAGAAAAGGTCTCTTGGTCTCCTCTTACTCCTGGGCAAGTGGGCATTACCCCTTAACCTCCAATCTCCCCTTTTCTTTCTTCATTCCACACCTTCATTGCTGACTTTTTCTGAATTCCAGGTCTCCACTTAGACCTGGCTTCCTGAGGAGACTCCCAATTCCTCAGTAATTCTCTGCACTGTGATCATCTGTCTCCTGTGTTCCTCACCAAAAAGATCACCTGCCCTCAAACTTCCCAGCAAACCTGAAGAAACAGACTGCCCATGGAGTGTGTGCCTTGAATAGCATGGGTCATTATGAGACAGATAATCTCCAGAAACCCAGAACCAGGCTCCAGGTGGCCTCAGGACAAAAAAAAAAAAAGTGTCTTGGTCCTCGTGTGTTCCCAGTACCTAGCACAGTACTGGGTGCCAAGTTAACCACCTGTCTACCTCCAGACCTTTGGTCTTACTCTGCTCTGTGTTGTGTACAAAAAAACAATGACAACTAGTTACAGGGTAGAACACTGATATCAGACTTACCAACTGATCAATCAGCCAATCTCTTCCAATACTCGTTGTGATCCTCCTGCCTCTATAGCCCAAGTGCTGGGATTACAGCCAAGTGCTACTTGCCTGTTTTAATTCATCCTGGGGCTTGAACCCAGGGTCTTGTGCATGGTAGGCAAGCATTCTGTCAACTACACTACAGTCCCCAACAGTGCCTTTTATTGTTGCTGAGATTTCTTCCAGCTCTATACTCTTTAGCTCCTTCACCTAAAATTGACAGATACTAGCAGCACCCTATTAAGAAGATTACTGTTAGGAGTAAGTATGATAATGAGTTTCAAGCACTAAGGAAAATGTTTTATCCAATAGCAAGAATTCAACATACATTGACTCATATTATTATTTCTACTATTAAAACTATTGTTCACGGAATACTTGTTGAATTCTAGCCAGGCATTGGAATGAACATACGTAGATGCATAATTTCATTTACTTCTCCAAGAAAATGTAAGTATCACCATCCTCATATTTTTTAAGGTTTTTTTTAGAGAGAGTGTGTGTGTGTGTGTGTGTGTGTGTGTGTGTGTGTGTGTGTGTGTGTTTGCACATGGGTGCAAATACCTGAAAAGGGCATCCCCTGGAGCTGGAGTTACAGGTGGTTGTGGGCCACCCTATATGGTTGCTGGGAACTGAACTCAGGTCCTGTGCTCTTTACCCACTGGGTCACTCTTCATTTTACAAATAAGAAAGTCAAGGCACAGAGAGGCAAAGTTATTCCTATTGGGTTAACAGAGAGGAGCAGGTGGAAAAGACTGTGGGCAGCAGTGGGGTAGGGCCAGAGGTTACACCTCCACATGGCTGCCTGAAGCACCTTTGGATTCTTTCCAGAGGCCTCCACTAGGTGAGGCTGTGATGCTTGACTTAATAATAAATGATCTTAGTAATAAATGATCTCAGGACAGTATGAGACTGAGTTTGAGTTTAAATACTTACTAGGAAAGTATTTTAACACACAGTAAAGCACAATGGTTAGTAGAAAGATGCCCAGGAAAAGGACAAGACATACCTAAGGAAGAGCCTCAATCAAGTGTCTTAGCAGCTTCAGTTTGGAGGCTCTTGGAGGCCTGTGGAATGATAGTGTTCAAAGGGTTCCTAAGGGACCTTCTTTCTTTTCTTTTTTTGATAAATGAGATTATTGGCTGGCATTAAAGGTACCTTAGATAGGATCACAATATGATATAGTTAAAAAAAAAAAGACACAAGGAGCTGGGCAGTGGTGACACATACCTTTAATCCCAGCACTCAGGAGGCAGAGGCAGGTGGATCTTTGTGAGTTTGAGGCCAGCCTGGTCTACAGAGTGAGTTCCAGGACAGCCAGGGATTCACAGAGAAACCCTGTCTGGAAAAACCACAAAAACAAAAAATAGATGCTTTGGGGTCCAAAACTGCTCCAGCTTGAGCCATCCCTGCCTCCTGCTGCCTGTCACCACCTGCCCCTCTGGCTTCTTGACTGCCTGGGATTTACCCTTTTAGGGACTTTTGACTCGTACTGCCTTCTGGCTCAGAGTCTAGCAAGCTGGACATTTGCACGATCTGGTCTGCAGCTGGACATTTGCACAATCTGGTCTGCAGTTCCTCTCACTCCCACAGTGGGTTCACCAGCTCCCAAGTGCAGCTGAGCCCCAACCTAGAGCCAAGTTAGTTCTGGAGCCTTGCTGAACAGAATCTGCACCTGAACTGCATTGCCCTGTCCAACTCTGGCTAGGGTGGAGCCTGAGCCATGGGAAGGCAGAGGTCAGAAGACCATGTAGCATCTTGCCAGCCAGGCCCTGCCAGCTCTCTCTGTCTACTTCAGAGCCATGTATGCCCTGTGGTGAGATGTGCAATCTCAGCCTAGCTATTGCAAACCTCAGCCAATAACAAAGTGTTCACAGAACACCACAAATTCCCGTTTAGAAAAGGGCAGGGAAGGTGGCTCCTTGGGTAAAGGTGCTTGCCTTTTTAGCTGACAACCTAACCCCTGGGACCCACACGGTAGAAGGAGAATCCCACTTGTGTGCTGTTGTACATGCACATAAACACATGTAATAAAAAAAATGGGGGGTTAGTTCAGGATAAGATTTCTCTGTGCAGTTCTGGCTGTTCTGGAACTCACTCTGTAAACCAGGCTAGCCTTGAACTCAGAGACTGGCCTGTCTCTGCCTCCAAATACTGGAATTAAAGGTGTGTGCCACGACGGCCCAGCCCCCCCCCCAAAAAAAAACCCTCAAAAACTCATCTCAGCTTTTTTTTCTCATTGATGGCGATCAGGCCTCATGAAATAAGGTATACGCACTGTCACTGCATGATACTCTCAGCCCTTCCCTTTATAGTGTCAAGAACTTGTCAATCACCTGAGTCCTATCACTACTATGAGATCTGCATTCACTGACTTAAAAGATGTGTGTGATGTGGCATATGATTTTGATAAACTCGGAAGGTGGGTTACAAAGCTATGTGGAATGTAGTCCCATCTTTAAACACATACACACACGCACACGCACACGCACATGCACACACACACATACACACATTCAGAGAGAGAGAGAGAGAGAGACAGAGAGAGATAGAGAGAGAGACAGAGAGAGAGAGAGACAGAGACAGAGAGACAGAGAGAGATAGAGAGAGAGACAGAGAGAGAGAGACAGAGAGAGAGAGAGAGAAGTATCAATGGGAAATGGAGTTAGGGGTAATTTTCATTATTTAATGTATTTGATAAATAGTCTGTTATATTTTAATTACTTTTTAGAGTTAGAATTTAAAAAATACACAGGTTTAAAAATTCACCGGCTTCAAGCTAAATATGGTGCTTCATACCTGGAATCCAGCACTGGGGAGGCTGAGGTGGGAAGATCACCCCATTCCAAGGCCAGCTTAAGCTTCATAGTGAGTTCCAGGTCATCCTGGGTTATAGGAGACCTTGACTCAAAAAAAAAAATCGAAGAATAGGTTTTTCTTTTACTTTGTTCCTTGGAATCTTCTCAAAAGCTTCTGTTTGCTTGTTTTTGAGACAGGCTGTCTTGTCACCCAGACTATAAACTTATCCTGTAGTGACAGGTGTCTGATCCTCCTGCTCCTCTGTTCCTCCCTCCTGAGTCCTGGGATTGTAGGTATGGGCCACCATGCCCAATTTATATGGCACTAGAGCTTGAACCCAGGACTCAGTGCATGTGAGGCAGGCACTTGACCAACCAGGCTCTATCCATGGCCCAAACATCAGCGGTTTTCTGTTGGAACAAGAGGACACTTGTATTCTGATGCATAAATTGGTAAAGTATTTGTCCCATAAGGGACTAGAGAGTCTTGGGGTAAAAGAGAAGTCACCTTTAAAATCAGGTTAGATTGTCTGTGTGCGTGTATGTCTGTGTGCGTGTATGTCTGTGTGCATGTGTATGTGCGTGCATGTTGTATATGTGTACGTGTATGTGTGATTGAAACTTTTATTGATTAATTCTGTTATTTGACACACGTACACATGCATGCATGAATACACGAATAATGTATGCTGATTACTCCCTCTATATCTTCTCTCATTTTCCTCCCCACCCCTTGTTTCTACCTGTCCCGCTCCCAGAATCATGACTTTTGGTTTTGTTTTGTGAAACATTTAGTTTAACCATGACCATCTGTATGACCATTCGGTTGGAACTATCCGTTGGAGCCTGGTCATTGGTGGGTGTGGTAGTTTGAATGCAATTGGCCCCCATAAGCTCATAGAGAGTGGCAGCATTAGGAGGTGTGACTTTGTTGGAGTAGGTATGGCCTTGTTGGAGGAAGTGTGTCACTGTGGAGGCAGACTTTGAGGTCTCTTATATACTCAAGCCACACCCAGTGGTCAGACCACTTTCACTTGCTTTTGGATCAAGATGTATTAACTCTCAGCCCCTTCTCAAGCACCATGTCTGCCTGCATGCCTCCATGTCCCGCCATGATGATAATGGACTAAACCTCTGGAACTGTAAGCCACTCAATTAAATGTCTTCGTTTATAAGAGTTGCTATGGTCATGCTGTCTCTTCACACCAATAGAAACCCTAACTAACACACTGGGTATACAATTGAAGACAATGACTTCCTTTTCCTTGAATCTGTCAGTAGCAAGCTTGTAACCACAGCTCTGTCACTAGAGGTCCAAACCTTTCTCTCAGTTCTTTAAGATACCAACATTTTATTATACTGGTTAAATGAGGTAATGAGTGTGATGTGCTGTTGAGAACAGCAGCTACCGTGACTAGTACAGGCAGGTGGCACGTGAACTGGCCCGAAGTCTTCAGAAATGTCTGCTAGATACCTGGCTCAGAAGCCCATCTATTTGATAAGGAATGATTTCTGAGAAGAAACACAGGCATAAAATATCCCACCAGGCACGGTGGGACATACCACCCATCCCAGGACTTGGGAGGCCAAAGCACAGAGGATCAGGTGTTCATGGCCAGCCTAAACTAGATTGCAAGAATTGTGTCTTAAAAAAAAAAAATCAGGGGTCAGTGAGATGCCTCATCAGGTAAAGTCACCTGCCACCACGCCTGATTACCTGAATTCAATCTTCATGGTGGAAAGAGAGAACCAACTCCCTCAAGTTGTCCTCTGGATCTGATCATCAGCACCACAAAAATTAGGCAGGATGTCACATGCCTATTATCCAAGCACTTGGGAGATTAGACAAAAGGATAAGAAATTCTAGGTTATCTTTGGCTACATAGCAAGTTCTAGGTCAACCTAGTCTATAGAGAGCCCATCTCAAAAACAAATTAACAAACAGCAACAAAAACCAGTTCCTTTGATTTGGACCTTAAGGAATCTACAAATCCCTTTGTAGATGGGTACATGGGGTTGAAGTAAAGAGTTCAATATGAGAGAAGGGCTCAGATTATGCTCTATAGATAAAGCAAGTCACATAGGGCTGTGGGTAAACCCTAACATATACACTCTGAGAAATCTCCAAAAAATACACCTCCAACCAAAAATACACCTCCAACCAACCAGAGGAAGATAGATAAAGAGCTATATCTAAGAATATGGAAGTTAATATGCTCTTATCCTTGCACTGAACTCGGTGTCCCTGTCTTGGATGGATGAGTGATCTCCTGCATGCATGCTCTGCTGAGCACTTTGGTTTAGGGCACAAGCTAAGAGAGGTACAGGCTGTGTGGGATCATCTAAGGGACTAGCATTTACTGAATCCTGACTGTCTGAGACATTTGATAGACCTTTTTATCATTGACTCTTACTTTTTAATTTTGCTTTATTTTATGTTTGCTACTAGGAATTTAATACAGGACCACAAACATGCTAGGTGAGTGACCTACCACTGAGCTAAATTCCCAGGGTTTTTGTTTGTCTATTTTCCTGTTGTTTATTTTGAGATAGTGTCTCACAAAGTTGCCTCAACTGGCCTTGAACTCACTCTATAGCCCAGGTAGGACTTGGATTTGCTATTCTCCCACCTCTGCCTCCCGATGGCTGGGATTATAGGCCTGTACCACCAAGTCTAGCTGAATCCTTATGGTTTGAGGTATTGCTACCCATTTGTATACAAGATGCTCAGCATTTGGGAAATTAGTAACTCAGTGGAGACCATCAGTTACTTAGAATGAAACTAGAACTCAAAGGCTGACTCACCAAACTGCCTGCCGACCCATTCCCCTGAATAAAGCTTCAAGGAAGAGGTGGTTTAACATAGTAGAAAGCCAGGGCTTGAAACAAGATACGTTGGATTTAGCTCTTTCAGGGTGTGTCTCTCATCACTGGGCCTTGGTTTCCTTTAAGTCAGAAGAGTGACACCAATAGCATTGGCTGGTCAGACAGCTCACATAGGTCTGAAAGTGCTGCTTAAACTCAAAGAGCCACATAAAAGGTGACATGGTGTTTAGGAAGCTAAGGAGACTGGGCCCAGCATGATACCCGATGTTGGACCGTGGAGAGATGAAACAGAGGGTAGGCTTGGCTCACTTGGAGTGGTATTTTAAAGCAAATCATTAAACTGGAATTAATCCAGGCCCTGCATGGGAAGTGGTTCAGGTGAGAATCGATCCTTTCATTAAATGTGTGTCACTTGCTTTTTGCAAAGCCATGAACTGGGAGGAGAAGGCAAATGAAGAAGGTGTTTTGTAACCTGAGATAGAGGGTGCTGCAAGTCCCTGGAGAGGTACTCTAGAATCCCTGTGGATGAAAGCGCTTGGCCCCAGCTCAAAGAGGCTGACAGCTGCAAAGGACAGGGTAACCTGAGTGATCTGCAGAGCTGTGGGTGGCCAGAGGGAAGTGAAGAGGAGGTTAAGGCTTTGCTCTAACTCCATGACTAAAAGGGAGGGCCTAGTGTGATGCTGTGAGGAAGACAATGCATTATGGAGTTAGGACTTGTCTGCAGCTTTGTATAGGGGCTGTGTTGGTTTGAAGTACATGGGGGGCTGAAGCAGGATCACAAGTTCAAGGCTAACCTGAACTACAAACAAAAACAAAAACAAAAGCCTACTCAAAGGGCTATGGATATAGCTTAGCCCTAGCAGGGGTGAGACCTCAATCTGACCAACAAAACCAACCACTCAAGGCAGATGGTATGTTCCAAAGATGGCTGCATTAACTCATGCCAGTCCCCGTGTGACACTGGCACACTTCCAGTGACAAACAGAGTCTATTCACTGTGCTTGAACTGTGCAAGCGAGTCTGTGTAACTGAGGAAATGGTACTTTGGTGCTACGCCACCCTTCAAAGGAACAGAAGCTCTATTGTCATGGAGACATCAGGTGGTGGAACCTCCACTTGACATTGAAGTAAGGGGAGACTGAGGGACAGAAAAGAGAGGATACTGGCAGGAAAGGGGGAGCAGAGAAGATGAGAAGGGGGCATCAGAAGATTATATTTGTAAGGATACAAATATTCCAGAATGTATTTATGAACACTTTATTCATGACTACGTTTAGAAGAAGTAAATATTCTTCATTGAAATATATTCAAGAATATATTAAAACAAACAAACAAACATAAAAAACCCTAGGGGCCAGGTATGGTAGCACACACCTTTAATCCCAGTACTTAGCAGGCAGCAACAGGTGGATTTATGTGAGTTTAAGGCCAGCCTGGTCTACATAGTAAGTTCCAAGCCAGCCAGGGATACATAGTGTGACCCTGTCTCAACTTAAAAAAGAAAAGAAAGAAAAGTTGGTATGGTGGCCCATCCCTGTAATCCAGCACAAGGGAGGCTGTAAGCAGGATTGTGAGTTCAAGACCAGCTCCTGCTATATGGTGAGATCATGTCTCAAAAAAGAAAAGACTATAATATACTTACATTAGAAGAATCTGATCTAGAGTATTAGGGACTTTTCTGGGTGTATCATTTTTCTGCTCCCCCATCTCTCTGCTCCTACAGCTTCACTGCTCTCTGCTCCCCACTAACTCCCTCTGTCCCTCAGCTCTCTTCCAGCTGGCACCCTGTGTCTCGTCTTGGGTCTTGGGACACCTGTTGGTATCGGCCCCTCTCAGCTTTCCTCCATGCAGAGGGTCCCTCTGGCTACAACAGTACAGAAGTAAGGGAAAAGTAGGACAAAGTGATAGATCTTGAATTCCTGTCCCCAAGACAAAAGGAAGTCATCCTATGCAGCAGCATTGGCAGCAACAACAGAAACCTATAGAGTCACATCAGCAGAAGTGAATTTGGAGACACGCTCTTTGGGACTTAGCCCTGTGGTGACTTTGTCAAGGAGGTGACCTGCTTTCCTCACACAGCATGTCTACAGGGATGACTTTGTATGGGCACTCAGGAGAGCCAGGAACAGCCCTTGAGCTCAGACTAGGAAATAAGTAATAACCTACAACAGGGTGCTGCCTATGAACCCAGAAAAGGTCAGTCACATTCGTGAGGCTATGCTTAATCTCAATGTCCCTGCCATCAGCCTCGTCCTCTCCCCAGAGGTAACTGTGTGGGGACATCATTTGGGAAGGAGGGAAGAGGGAAAAAACAGTTAGCATGGTTCAAAGGCCAGAAATCCAGCAGGGTGAAAGAGGTTGGGCGGTACATCCTGCAGTTCCAGCTCAGGAGGCTGAAGCTGGCTGCAAATGTGAGGTCAGGGTCAGCCTGCGTTTACCTAAGGAGACCCGGACTCACTGCTTCACAGGAAGGAAACAGCATGGGGCTGTTTGACATCAGAAGTAGCTCAGGAGATGTCTGAGGGTGTAGCTGAGCATGGAAAGGCAAAATCGGATCCAAGAGGAGTGTGGCAATGGGAGACTGGGAGACAGGAGACTCTTCCAGGACACCTCTACAAATGACAGTAGACTGGGCAAAAGACCATCTATTACGAGTGGGTTACACTTGGGTGTGTTCAGGAAAACACGCAGAAGTGTGAGAGAGAAAGGAGGAACGGAGGTGCGGGAGGCATGGGGAAGTGAAGCCGGGTTCCCAGCCACGAATTCTTTGAGTGCCCACTTGATTCACAATGAAGATAAACACAGCACAAGACCCGAGGTGGCCCATGTGTGAGAAGTGCCACAGTGAAGTGCTGTGAGAACGTGGGAAAGGGGCCTTGGAATCTTAGGGTGCTCTGGGGAGGCCACCCTGGCAGGGAAACACTGTGGGCAAGGGCGCAGAGATGTCAAAGTCCAAGGGGTCGCTGTTTGGAGGTGTGGAGCAGAGGAGTCAGAAGGGGGCAGAGAGAAGACGTGACCCAGATAGCAAGGAGTGGGTGTGGTGGCCTCAAATATTATCCTGTGGAACAGGGGTGGGAGGGCCCGCCACAGAGGTGCATGGTGGCATCTGAGCAAGGCAGGGTCATTATCTGAGTTGTGACAGGTCTCCTCCGATGTTTGACACAGCCAGAGGACAAGCCCTTCCTGAGCAGAGACAGCAGCAGGTGGCAACTGACATTGCGGCCGTGACAGATGATTATGTTCTCAATGAGGTTTCTGGCGGAAAGAACACAGCCACGGGGAGCAGTGATGCGGAACCCAGCAATGGTTTGACTACACACACATGCTCGTCATTTGTTCACCAGACTCTGCTGGAGTCAAGGGTGTGGGCATATGGGGCACGGTTAAGGATGCTGTGCTGGCAAGCTCACAGCCCACTGGGGAAAAGACAGGAAGGAAGCAACGTTCTTTGCCTTTGAATAGGTTCTGGGACCCATGCCAAACACTGACATACCATATGGGTGGTCCCCTTCATTAACAGTGCTGTAGTCAAATTCCAGAGGATTATCTTCACCTTCAGGTGGAAAGATAGACTCTGGGGACCAAGGTTATACCAGCCATTTAGGCAAGCCCTCCAAAGACAGTGTTTTCTCTCCTATGCCAAGTATCTTCGTGGAAGGCATCCAGATCTTTCTCCCATTCTTTATTTTATATATATATAGTTGTCAGTAATGACATAATTGGGTAATAATTCGTAAGTACCAGGAACTGTTTCAGATACTTTGTCCATAGTTTATGTACAGTAACTTAGTATCTACAATAGATCCACAATTTAGATACCTTATTATCTTCATTATAATGAGAAAGGGTACATAATTAAAAATATTTAAATTATGTGTATGTGTGTGTGGAGTGGTATATACACATGCCAGTAAGGTGCTCTTGAAGTCCAAAAGAGGGCATTAAATCCCCTGGAGATCAAGTTACAGGCAACTGTGAGTCAACTGATGTTAAGTGTTGGGAAGTGGGTTGGTTAGTTTTTTTTTTTTTTTTTTTGTTTGTTTTTTTGTTTTTATTTAATGCCGAATGCTGTTTATTGAAGGAGGGAAGAGGTCTTAAATACAGCCTTACAGCACAATGGGAGAACCCTTTTATTTTGTCAACTTGACACAAGCTAGAGTCATCTCAGAAGAGGAAATCTCAACTGAGAAAATACCCCCATCGGACTGGCCTGTAGGTCAGCCTGTGGAGCATTTTCTTGATTGAAGGTTGATGTGGAAGGGCCCAGCCCACTTGGGCAATGCTATCCCTGGGCAGGTATAAGAAAGGGGTGCATAAAAAAACAAACTGAGCAAGCCACAGAGAGAGCAAGCCAGTTAGCAGCACTCTTCCATGGTCTCTGCTTCAGTTCCTGCCCTCCAGGTTCCTGCTCTGCTTACCCTTCATGAAGGACTGTAAGCTGCAAGAAGAAGTAAGCCCTTTCCTCTAGAAAGCAAATTAAGACAGGACTCAAACTTAGGTCCTCTGGAGGAACAGCGTGTGCTCTTCACTGCTGAGCTATCTCTTGGGCACCAAGGCTAAGCAATGTGTTTTAAGTCAAATCTCCAGCAAGTCAAGGGGGAGACTTAAAGACAGTCTGGCCTAGTGCCCCCAAAGCACTATATACACCGTAAATACGTGACTCCTCTACATGGATTTAAAAACGATGCCCCCTAATCTTTGTGTTTGCAAGGCTGTATCTACGTGTGTGTGTGTGTGTGTGTGTGTGCTCACTCGTCAGTCATTACACCCTCTCACCCAGCAAATCCATGACTGAGCACATGCAGCATCCACACTCCTTAGGCCTGGAGGGGCGACAGGAACACAGGTGGAAAGTTTAAACGTGGGCAGCTAACAAAGTCAGTTTTAACATTATCACTCCATCTGCTGGGTAGACACTAAACCACAGGCATGTGTAAACATGAACACTGGTCGAGTTACACGAGATGTGTTTCTTCTCGGGAGACACAGTGGTGCTGTGGTCAGAGCATGGGTGCCATGACTTGACTACAAGCTCTGCTTTTGTCCTTTGGAGAGATGGGAGACCAAGGTTTGTAACTAACTCTTGGCTTCATAGATAGCTTCACTGTTAGTTCTCTGGACAAGCCTCTTCAGCTAGGTCAATGTGAGGTGCTTGGGTCCAAGTAACTAACGTCTCTGTCTTCTCCAGGGTCGAGTGTCTACCCTGTTTACATTCCTCTAAGGACTTCCTTTCACCGCCTACACCATGCATGGCCCTGTATGATCCCATCTCCTCTCACAACACCTTCTACTGCTGCTTCCCACTTTAGGCTCCTTCAGCCATGCCAGGGCCTCCTCTTTGCCCTTCCAAGAGTCAAGCATGAGCTGGGAAGAAGGCCCAGGGGATGAAGACGCTTGCCAAAGAAGCCTGTCTCCAGACCTAACGGGGTTACCACACCTGACAACCTGAGTCCCAGAATCTGCATGGTAGGAGGACACTGACTCCTACAGCTTGTCCTCTGACCTCACATACTCTGTGATATCTGGATGCACACACACACACACACACACACACACACACACACACACACATACACATACACACAAACATAATAAGTAAGATAATTAAAAGCCAAGTTCTAAGGAAGTAAATGGTCATAGATTTTTCCCAAATTAATATTTTTAAACTTTATTATTCATTTGTATTGTTTTTTGAGACAGGGTCCCATGTAGCCCAGGCTGCCTTCTTGCTGTGCAGCTAGTAGTGTCTTGAACTTCAGATCCTTTTGCCTCCATCTCCAAAGTGTTGGGATTACAGGCATGAACCACCCACTCCCAGCTGATATAGACATGGGGATTGAACCTGGGACTTCGTGCATGTTAAGCCGGCAGTCTGCCAACTGAGCTACATCCTAGCCCTTTTACTTATTACTTTTTTATTAATGTTTTAGTAAGCACATAAAATGGTGTTTCCTTAGGATATTTTCATACATAATATATTAACCTTTGTTTTTAATCCTTAGGTTATCCACTGTTAGAGTTTGGTGGGAACCATCTTGACCTTGGAGCCAAGTAGACATGGATTCTGGTGGCAGCTGTGCTGTTTGCTGGCCCCGGCAGGTCACCTAACCTCTGGAGCCCTTGCTTCACAACTAGAACTTGAGGGTAGGGTGACACCTCCCCGAGGAAAACATTGAATTAGAGGTTGGTATAAAGTGCCTGGCACAGTTGGGCCTCAGGAGACACTGAGGGCCTCTGTATCAAGAGTCTGTTTCCACCTCCAGACCATGGTCTCTGGAGGGATATCTTGTCTTCATCATTTACTCTGTGGAACCTTCACAGAATTGATGTCCAATGTGTTTTTTACATGGTAAAATCTACACCAAGGCTCTTGTCTTGATTCTGGCTGCTGTACCAAAACACCAGACCCATTGGCTGAAAGTAACAGCCCCACTAGGCTGCTAAGTACCATTCTGGAGGCTGGAAACATGAGGCCAAGGTGCTAACATGGCTGTGTTCTAGAGAGGCCTTCTTCCCTGTTGGCAAACTACCTTAGAATCATTGAGCTGTCATGGAAGAAATAGGGGTGAGATCTTTCTGGGTGCCTTTACTGGGCTCCCATCCCATTCACAAGGACACTGTCCTTATGACCTAATAACCACCATCACTTCTCGGCTTAGGATTTCAACCTATACATCTCATTAACGGCCCTCCTTCTACTAACCTGAGAGGCCAAGGTATCTGGTCACACAGCAGGTGGTGGCCGAGCACTGCTTAGTGCTCTAGGTATTGCAGTAGTTTGAAAGAAAATGGCCGCCAAAGGGAGTGACACTATTAGGAGGTGTGGCTTTGTTTGAGTGGGTTTGGCCTTGTTGGAGGAAGTGTGTCACTGTGGAGGCAGGCTTGGAGGTCTCATATATGTTCAAGCCACACCCAGTGTCTCAGGTCACTTCTTGTTGCCTTTGGATCAAGATGTAGAATCCTCCAGTACCATGCAACCACACTTGCAGCCACCATGCTCCCTGTCCTGATGATAATGGACTAAACCTCTAAACTGTAAACCACCACCTCAACTAAGTGTTTTCCTTTATAGGAGTTGCCATGGTCACGGTGTCTCTTCACAGCTACAGAAACTCTAACAAGACAGAAGTTGGTACCAGGGAGTGGGGTATTGCTGTGATAGGCCTGACCATATTTTTGTTTGGAGGAATTTGGATTTTGGTACTTTGGGTTAGGAACGCAGTGTAAAGCTTTAAGCACTGCTTAATGGAACATACTAGTAGGAACTAGTAGGAACTAGTTGGAAGGCAATGGTGCTGAGAATGATTTGAACTGTGGAGGGCTGCCTCAAGAGGTTTCAGAGGAGAAGAATTTTAGTGTGTTGCCTAAAGATCATTGTTGTGATATTTTGGTGAAGAATATGACTGATTTTTGCCCTTGTCTGAAGAGCATGCCTGGCACTAAAGTGAAGAGATTTGGATTAATTCCATTGGCAGAGGAAATCTCAAAACAGCCTATAGTGTAGACTTTGTCCTGTGGTTACTAGTGTTTATGCTTACAAAGATTTATAATGAAAAGGAGCAAGCTGAGGATAAAAGGAGCACCAGGAAGTCGAATGGAGCAAAGTCTTGTGATCAAGGAGATAAACAGATTAATAAATGGAGTAAAGGGAGTGGTGACCTCTGGGCAAGATCCTACCCAGCTAAGTTTCCAACTTGTGGAAAGGAATTAAAGACAAGCTTAGAGCCTTAGAGACGGGTATGGTAGAGCATGCCTTTAACCCCAGCACTCAGAAGGTAGAAGATGGTAGATCTCTAAATTCCATACCAGCCTGGTCTATAGCACAAGTTCCAGGACAGCCAAGCTTAGGCAGTGAAGGAAATTATTGAAAACAGAAGGCAGGTAAAGATGTAATTGAATGAGGGGGCCATATTCCAGCCCTAGTAAGAAGCAGAACTTGGCAGCTTTGGTCACGTGGTTCTGGAGTTAAGGACAGAAGAAATGGGTAATGGAATTGCCTCTGTGACTAAGGAAAGCCACTAAGGCCAGGCATGTGTCAGAGTGTCCCTGAATGGAGGCCTAGAGAGTCCATTTCATGAAGCTGTGAAGTTGAAGCCTGGATTGCCTTAGAGACCCCCAGATGTTGGAAATGAAAGAGCTGTAGAATACCCGACGAGGAAAGCTGCTAACAGGGAGTTAAGCAAGTGAGAGTTAACCAAGAGAAAGAAGTGTTTCAGTCAACCAAGCTGGAAGGAGTTGTTGGCCTGAAGAGCGCTTTGACATCAGAAGTAGAGATGCAGAGTTTGGAGTTGCCCAGCTGGTTTTCGGTCTTGCTTTGGTCCAGTATTTCCTCACTATGCTCCCTTCCCTACGTTTTGGAATGGTAATGCATATCCTGTGCCATTCTACGTTGGAAGTATGTGATCTGTTTTTTTATTTTGATTTTTATAGGGGATTACAGTTAAGAGATTGCATTAATCTCAGTAGAGATTTTGAACTACGAACTTTTAAACATTGTTGAGACTGAGATAGACTATGGGGACTTTTGAAGTTGGACTGAATGCATTTTTCCATTATGATGTGGCTACAAGCCTTTGAGGGCTAGGGGGTGAAATGTGGTGGTTTGAAAGAAAATGGTCCCCAAAGGGAGTGGCACTCTTATGAGGTGTGGCTTTGTTGGAGTGGGTGTGGCCTTGTTGGAGGAAGTGTGTCTCTGTGGCTTTGAAGTCTCATATATGCTCAAGTCACACCCAGTGTCTCAGTTCACTTCCTGTTGCCTTTGGATCAGGTAGATGTAGATGTAGAATTCTCCAGCACCATGTCTACCCGCACATCGCTACACTCCCAACCACCATGCTCCCCACCATGGTGATAACAGACTAAACCTCTGAAACTATAAGCCACCATCTCAATGAAGTGTTTTTCTTTATAAGAGTGGCCATGCTCATGGTGTCTTTACAGCAACAGAAACCCTAAGAAAGGTACAGCGCCATAGAGAACCTGGAGCTTTTGTTCTCTCCGGACTCTGCTGCTTCTGTCTATTCATTCGTTGCTCTCACACAGCATTCTGGGTCTTGTCCCAGATGTCAGAGACAGCAACAGAGCTCCCTAGACTCTGGAGGAGTTTTAGGTTTCCAGGGAGCTAGTAAACAAAGAGGAAACCCTTCATAGGCTTCATAAAAAGTGTTTACACACAGGCCTGTTATGGTATGCTCTCTATGAAACAAACTCACCAATTGGAAGTGCAGGCAGAATCATCCTGTTTCATCCCAGCCTCTAGCCCTGATGCTTTATCTTTTCAATTCATAAGCTTTTTGACCCCACTTAGAGCCTGGCCAGCCATGTGCTAGGTCCTGGATCCCTGAGGACCAGTAGACTAGCCAGGGTAGGAGCAGATGTGAACATAGGTTATGAATGTGCAATATAATCTGAATGAGCAGAGACCGAGAAATGCAAGAAGCTAAGGGAGACTGTATCCTAGCCTGGCAAGAAGGATTCAGAGAGGGCTTCCTGGAAGAGTAGGTACTTGAGTTCCTTTCTTCTCTCCCCTCCCCCACTCCCACCTCCCTTCTCCCCCTTTCTCTTAAAGATTTATTTTCATTTCTTTTTAGTTGTGTGTGTGTGTGTGTGTGTGTGTGTGTGTGTGTGTGTGTGTGAATGCAGGTGTCCATGGAGTCCAGAAGAGGGCATAAAATCCTCCAGAGGTGGGATAACAGGTAGTTGTGAGCTATCCAGTGTGAGTGTTGGAAACCAATCTGTGGTCCTCTACAAGAGCATTATGTGTTCTTAAGCACTGAGTCATTTCTCCAGCCCTTCTCACTCCTCCTTGAATTTTCCAATTCTGGTAACATGGCCTGCTTTAAGCCTGAAAAACCTGTAGTCAAGAAGAAATCAACTACTCTAAAAGTCCTCCAGTTTCCCTTCATGTAATCAAGTAATTTGAATTCAAGTAATTCAAAGATTCAAGTAATTTGTGTTTGCCCACTGGACATTGACATTGGTATTTTGGCCACAATTCCACATAAATAAGCCTGGAAATAAAGAAAGAAAAAAAATCTTGCTCAAAATTCTACAGTATAAAAATTAGAGGGCTTGCAGGGCAGTAGTGGCCCATGCTTTTAATCCCAGGTATAGGGAAGCAGAGGCAAGGCAGATCTCTATGAGTTTGAGGCCAGCCTGGTCTACAGAGCAAGTTCTACAACAGCCAGGGCTGTTACACAAGAAACCCTGTCTTGAAAAGTAAATAAGAAACAAACAAGAAACTTCAAGCACCGGGAAATGAGAAACTAAAAATCCGGTTCTCTGGGCAAGCTGACCACCCCTGTTCTCAGTCGGTGAGGTATATATTTATGATTCTGGTGATCTGGTTCGGTGGTTGTGTGGTCTTAATAAGTTCTTTTGAGAGCTTCTTGAAATACAGGATCCAAAGATACCTCTTACTCCGTGGCTTGCTGTATAGCTGGGTGGTGGATGTCTTCCTCCTTCTCTGGCTCCTCGATCCTTCAGGTTCCTGTGAGCACCGCGGCGTCCTCCCTCGTTGCCTCTGTAGCCACAGCTGCACTGTTCCCTGCCACGGAGCTCAGGTCTTGCAGGGCGCTGCGCTCTCCACTAGTTCCCAATTGAGAAACAATCAGCAAGGTGATTAACATCCACTGTGCACTGTGCGGGTACAGGTGTCCCTGATCCTTGTAGCTCCTCTTCTTGCGTTCACCCAGCTCTGTCGCGCCCCAAAGGGTCACCCGGGGAGCCCCCGGCCGCTGCTCCTTCCCTGTGCTCCCTACGACCACGCCGCTCGTACCGCGCCTCTCACCCGTGCGCCCGGCGATCCGCTCACCCGCAGGCCCGGGGAGACCCCACAGGAAGGATCGATCCAAACCGCGGATTCCCGAGGAAGGCAGAGAAACTCTGATGCTCTAGCCAGCTTTTCTTAACTTAAATTAATCCTTCTATCTTTTTTCTCTGAGATTTTATCTTTCACTTTTTCTGTATACCTTTTTTGACGTCTTTCTTTGTGGCCCTGTTCCTCTTACTTCCACATCAGTTCATCATCCTATTTTGCTCTCCTACACGGCCCACCAGCAGCAGCCGCCATCTTCTGAGGCTTAGAGGTGTAAGCCTGAAGGGTTAGGGTCTCACACCATCTGCACTGAGCAAAGAAAGAGATGAGTAGACGCCAGCGGAAAAATACAGGCAACAACATAAAGACCTATATGACAACACCAGAACCTACCGACCCTACAATTGTAAGTCCTGAACATACCAAGGCAGAAGAAACAGAAGAAATCAATCCTAACAATGACTTAAAGAAGATGATAGAGGCCCTTAAAGAAGAAATAAAAAATATTCTTAAAGAGGAAATAAAAAATTTCCTCAAAGAGGAAATGAAAATCTCCATTAAAGAGGAAATAAAAAATTCCCTTAAAGAGGAAATGAAAAACTCCATTAAAGAGGGAATAAAAAACTCCCTTAAAGAGGAAATGAAAAACTCCATTAAAGAGGAAATAAAAAAATTCCCTTAAAGAGGAAATGAAAAACTCCATTAAAGAGGAAATAAAAAATTCTCTTAAAGAGGAAATGAAAAACTCCATTAAAGAGGAAATGAAAAACTTCCTTAAAGAGGAAATAAAAAATTCCCTTAAAGAAATGGAAGAAAAAACAAACAAAAAACTGGAAGAAAGCAAAGAAAGCCAAGAAAAAATAATTAAACAGATGAAAGAAGCATTCCAAGATCTGAAAAAAGAAATTGAGACAACAAAGAAAACACAAGCCGAGGGAATGCTGGAAATAGAAATCCTGACTAAACGAACAGGAACTACAGAAACAAGTATAACCACCCGAATACAAGAGATGGAACAGAGAATCTCTGACACTGAAGACACAATAGAGAAAATAGATTCCTCAGTCAAAGAAAACACTAAAGACAAAAAAGTCGTAACACAAAACGTTCAAAAAATCTGGGACACCATGAAAAGACCAAACCTAAGAATAATAGGGATAGAAGAAGGAGAAGAATACCAACTCAAAGGCACAGAAAATATATTCAACAAAATCATAGAAGAAAACTTTCCTAACCTAAAGAAAGAAATACCTATGAAGATACAAGAAGCTTACAGAACACCAAATAGGCTGGATCCAAAAAGAAAGTCATCTCGCCACATAATAATCAAAACATTAAACATACAGATCAAAGAAAAATATTAAGAGCTGCAAAGGAGAAAGACCAAGTAACATATAAAGGCAAACCTATCAGAATAACACCAGACTTCTCAATAGAGACTATGCAAGCTAGAAGGTTCTGGACAAATGTTATGCAGACACTAAGAGACCACGGATGCCAACCTAGACTATTATATCCAGCAAAACTCTCAATCACCATAGGCAGAGTAAACAAAATATTCCATGATAAAACCAGATTTAATCAATACCTATCCACAAACCCAGCCTTACAGAAAGCACTAGAAGGAAAAATCCAACCTAAAGAAGAAAGATGAAGTCCTCAATACAGTCTGAAGAGGATGATTTTGTTCCAGAGCTACATAGAAATGTTCACCCCCGAGAGAGGCCCGATTGGGAAGAAACACTTAGTGCGATGATAAACCAGTTTCATATATACGTATATAGTATATGTAAGTAAAGGTGACTGAAGAATTACTCACAGGAAAATAGTACAGTATGTTTTGTTGCTTTGTATGTTTATTGAGTAGATGTTTCCAGGTACTGTTTTAGATGCTGTAGGTAGAGAGGTAGAATATAATGTGAAATAACCATTGCTGGCTGTATGAAAAGGCTACAGATGGCCTTTGTGAGAAGGTGAGATATGAGCAGACACTGGAGAGTGTAAAGGAGCAATAGTATGTTTATCTGGGAACACATTAGGTAATGGAAGAACAAGTTAAATAAAGGCTATGTCATAGAATTAAAAAAATAAATTAATTAATTAATGCACAAAAGAACTGAGTAGCTGCCTTGTCAAAATGACAAGGTGGCCAGAAATGGTGGCCAAGTTTATGAATAAGTGTTCAGTGTCAATTGTTGTCAGGGAAATGCAAATCAAAATCACAATGGATTATCAGGGTACCTGTGTTACCTAGCAAGGAAACTGAATAGAAGCAACAACATGATGTCATTGGTAGGAATGTAAATTGTTTTACCCACTGTAGAAAACTGTATGTTGATTCCTAAAAGAGAAAAAAATGTGGAACTATTATATATATGACTGAGCAGCACCACATATGCTTATATAGCCCAAGGATTTGTTTTTTCACAGTTGTTGTGTGATATTCTGTTTGTGTTCTGAAAAATAAAGCTTGCCAAAAATAAAAAAATAAAATAAAATAAAATAAATAAATTATCAAATTAAAAAAAAAGAAACAAACAAAAATTAGAGGGCTTATCTCAGTGGTAATATCTCGGTGGTAAGCATTTGTGCCACAAGTATGAGGACCTGAATTCAACGCCCAGAACCCATGTAAAGCAAAGCTGACATGGTGGTAAGTTCTTGTCATTCCAATGCTTGGGAGGCTTGCTGAGGCTACTTGGCCAGCAAGTTCCAGACCAGTGAGATACTTGATCTCAAAAAAAAAAAAAGAGATGATGGCATCTGAAGAACACCTGAAATTGTCCTCTGACCTACATTCACGTGCACATAACATACTAAATAGGTTGTAGCAACTTGGGAGCCTGAGATAGGAAGATGGCAACTACATGTTTTAAATATATTACATTGGATTGGATTTTTTTTATATTGTATACAAATTTTGTATATTGATACAAATTTGAGATTAATTTTGTTAGAACATGCTGTACATACATTTCTACTCTTGTTCAAGGTATTGTACCTATACAGTTCATTTAACAATGTAATGCAAATTGCTAGTCCTTGAAAGTTATTATTACCAACTATTTAGGATAATAAATGAAGGTTAGTTGATAATCACCTATTGCAATGGGATTTGTCAGGTTAGGTATGTTTTCAAGGTCAAACAGTTATATTTTAGATAGACGGGTCATTTTCAAACACTTCAGAGATCTACAGAATATGGCTTTAAGGTGTTTTAATAACATAGTTTTTTATTTTTATGTTAATGAGACATGACTGCTCCAGGCAGCACCAATCTACTTCAGAGAAGATGATGGGCATTGAAGGAACTCCATATGGAGTTTAATTTTTTTGTGGCAAAAGTTAGCCACTGGGCAAGAAAGTACCCTTGTCTCAACTGCTGACAGTATGCTGTCCAAATGGACAAGCAGGACACAAAAGAAAGGACTGCCGAACTTTGCAAAGACAAAATAGGACAACCCTTCATAATATCCTGCTTCACAGATGAGTCTGTCAGACATGCTAGGCCTGTAGACCGAAGATGGATGCTCCAACATTGCAGGGGAATCTTGTGTGACTGTCCAGGCAGTCAACTGTTTCTGCCATTTCTCACATTTTTTGGAAGTTGCTTGCCTGTACTTCCTGTTTACTTAGTTAATATTGTTTCCTTCTTGGGTCTCTGAGGTAGTTGAAGATAAGATAGTTATAGTTTTCCTTGTTAACAAACTCAGAAAAGAAACTCACTAAAGAGATGTAAAGTGTAAAGTTTGAAAGACATCAAAAGATAGTTTGGGGTTGATAATACAAGTTAGGATAGAAAGTGAATTAGGTATATTTTGGACTCACCAAAATAGGATAAATAATGTAGTATTTTCTCTGAATCTGTCAAATGTTAATGGACTGGACATTGTTAATGTAATTCTTGACTGCATATATTGTATATACTTATTGTATATAGTTTTTCTTATATTACTTGTAACCTTCTTTTATTATTTTAGACAAAAAAAGGGGAAATGTGGTGATATATTGTGTATCCTAATAAAATTTGCCTGAAGATCAGAGAACAGAACAAGCCACTAGATTAAACATAGAGGCCAGGCAGTGGTGGCACACATCTTTAATCCTAGCA
Source organism: Peromyscus attwateri (assembly GCA_902168425.1). NCBI lineage: Eukaryota > Metazoa > Chordata > Mammalia > Rodentia > Cricetidae > Peromyscus > Peromyscus attwateri. The sequence continues at coordinate 15,671 of CABHPP010117619.1, read as the reverse complement.
CTCGGGAGGCAGAGATCCATCTGGATCTCTGTGAGTTCAAAGCCACCCTGGACTACATGAGACTGACTCGGTCTAGGAGAGAAACAAAGCCAGGCAGTGGTGGTACACACCTTTAATCCCAGTACTTGAGAATCACACGCCTTTAATCCCAGCACTTGAGATCTCACACCTTTAATCCCAGTATTTGGGAAATACACACGCCATTAATCCCAGCACTAGGAAAGAAGTGATGGCTGGACAGAGAAAGGTATATAAGGCATGAGGAGACAGTAACTAGAGGCTTTTTCAGGCTAAGGAGTCCTAGAGGTAAAACGTGGCAGTGGCTTGTTCCTTTGTCTCTCTGATCTTTCAGCATTTACCCCGATATCTGGCTCTGTTTTTTTTTTTTTCTTTTTTTATTAAAAGACCATTTAGAAATTGGTGCTACACTGTTGAGCTCTGCCCAGCAGCAGGACCTCTGTTGAAAAATGACTCCAGTGACTTGAGCATTTATTCTAAGGTAGGTGTTTACTAAACAATGTCCTGCTAAGGCTGCTGCACCAAACTCCTTTCAAGCACCATGAAATGGGATTTTGAAATTCAGTGTACAGATCAGAGAGTGTTAGCCCCTACAACCCTGTGTGTGGAGGAGTGTGCCGGATGATTGGGAGTTCATGGTTATCCTTAGCAGCGTAAGTTTGAGGCCCGTCTGAGCGACGTGCACTCTGTCTCAAAACCAACTAACAACAACAAAAGAAATTCAACAGATGGGTAGGAATCTGAGGCCAAGAGAGCCTGCACAACTTGCTCAAGGTCATAGGGCTTATTGAACAAGGACCAGCATTAAAATCCATTTCTGGCTGCCTTTGATTCTAAGGGTACAGTCATCAGTCTGATGGTGATCACAGAGGCGCCAAAGCTGAGCAGCAAGACAGCTGCCCCAGGACACACTGATGGGATGGAACTCACCATCAAGGTGCCCAGAAAGCTGAGGGGTTGGAGGGTGGTGAAGGGCACAACAAGGGGGAATGGACAGACACAGAATCTAGCAAAGAATAAAGACACGTCAAGTCGAGGTTCTGGGGTAGGAGAGGTGGGAGGGATAGGGCCCTTACAAGACAAATCCTAACAATTGCATAGCTGTTTGTAAGACCCCAATGTCAAGGTGTGTTTACAGCAGTGGCCTGGGGCTGGAGAGATGGTTTAGTGGACAAGTGCCCCTGCTATCAAGCCTGATGATCTGAGTTCGGTTCGGACAACCACTGGTAGAAGGAAAGAGCCAGTTTGGAAAGGTTGTGCTCTGATCTCCAGAGTACATCAGGGTGCTTGCAATGCATACATGTGTACACACACACCACACATACATATACACCCCACACATACACACACACTATACACACACATACTACACACACACACACTATACACACAACACACACACACACACACTATACAACACCACACATGTCACACATATACATACACACCACACCACACCACACACACAAACCATAAACACACCACACACATACACACACACACACACACCACCCCCCATACACACACACACCATACACCACACATACACATCATATACCACACACACACACCACACACACACCACACACCACACATACACACACAC